>JAXRKP010000369.1:0-55000 GCA_037039925.1 Doris montereyensis | reverse complement strand
TCCGAGAAAGGGCCTTGTACGATCCTGTCTACAACGTGATCTACCTCAAAAGAGGGGTAAGCGAACAGCAGTTAATTAATTGGTGCATTATTTTTTCTTCGTGGTACGTAGCTCTCAGCAAAACACGTACCGGTACATTGTACTTAAGAAGATTCTAAAAAGAGGTTATCTATGATGAGGTTTTGTTTAGTCTGGGAGAATCGATGCCATATTGTTCAGCTAAAATATTAAATATTTTCAAGTTCACAAATCAAAAACAATCTGGGAGAATCGACGCTACATTGTTGAGCTAACAAAAATATCTTCAAGTTGACAGATCAAAAAAACAAATCAAAAACAATCTGGGAGAATCGACGCCATATTGTTTAGCTAAACAAAAATATCGTCACGTTCAGACATACAAAATATGGGAGAATCGATGCCATACATGTATTATTCGTTCACATAACTATCTTCAAGTTCAGATATCAAAAATTAACCTTAATTTAGTGTTCAAATTCACACTTGTTTATTTTGTTTTTTTGCTTCACTGAAATTAACCTTAATGTAGTGTGAATTCAAATGTTATTTCTTTCCTTGCAATTTACGCCGTCCACCGCATGCGGTGATGTCATGACATATTACGAAGAAAAGGCAAAATGAAAGTAAGACGTGGAAAAGTGAATGACACAAAGTGGGACATATCAGATGCGCCTATCAACCTCCTACACTTTGAGACAAGAGAGAGAGAGAGAGAGAGAGAGAGAGAGAGAGAGAGAGAGAGAGAGAGAGAGAGAGAGAGAGAGAGAGAGAGAGAGAGAGAGAGAGAGAGAGAGAGAGAGACAGGGGGAGGAGAGAGAGAGAGAGAGAGAGAGAGAGAGAGAGAGAGAGAGAGAGGGGGGGGCAGCGAGAGAGAGAGAGAGAGAGAGAGAGAGAGAGAGAGAGAGAGAGAGAGAGAGAGAGAGAGAGACAGTGAGAGAGAGAGAGAGAGAGAGAGAGAGAGAGAGAGAGAGAGAGAGAGAGAGAGAGAGAGAGAGAGAGAGAGAGAGAGAGAGAGAGAGAGAGAGAGAGAGAGAGAGAGAGAGAGAGAGAGAGAGAGAGAGAGAGAGAGAGAGAGAGACCGGTGGTACTTAGCTTGCGTTCCATTCCATCGTTTTTCAATGCTCAATTTTATTCTTCTTCCAACTCAGCATCAGGTGCCAAACATTGCCAAGGAGATGGATACCGCTACGCCCTGGACCCTGTGGAGCTTCTGAGCTACGTCATGGCCCAGCCTCTGGCCTTCACCCCTGGCACGAGAGTGGTCTATTCCAACTTTGGCTACCTTGTTTTGGGCCGTGTCATCGAAGCGGTCACCAACAGGGATTACGTGGCATACGTCAAAAGGTGAGGAGGGGGAGGGGGGAGGGGACTCCAGTTCTTAACTTAAAGTTTTGTTGGTCCGTCTTTGTGGCTTGGGATCTTAAATCCAGAAAAACGCGTGCTGGAAATGAAAGGAGGTGGGAGGGGCGACACCGGTTTTAAGAAAACGCCTGCTATGCTAGAAAGAAAAATAAAGATGCTCTCTTTTTCGATCACACCGCGGGTATGCTTCTCTTTGCATTCTTAGTCTTAGTATATCATTGTGTGTGTCCAAGGAAGCCGACGTAACCTTTGGATACCGTAGTTTGCTTACCAGTGAGTGAAGGTTGACATTACGATGATATTACCTGTAGGTTTTTACACCTGGTCGCAACAGCGGCACGGGGAGTTAACATCTTTTTCCACAAGGAAAACCGTCACCACAAGGCTAAGATGATGAGAACCTCCGCGGCACATTTGACGTTGAAGTTGAAGTTGAAGCCATTGCTGTTTGCGCGTCGTGTTGACGTTGCGATGTGATTTGATTCGATTTACCCACATCCACAACTTTACTAGTACTAGTGGTGTCGGTGGACCGAGCGGTTAGGCAGCCAGACTGGGGACGATGAGATCCCGGGTTGGGAATCTAGCAAAGCTTAACTCCGCCGTTGCGATCCTTGGGAAAGACACTTAACACGCATCCCCCTCCACCCTCCCATTTTCTACCCAGGTGCAAATGGGTGCAAGCACTAGCTTAGGACTAGGGAGTAAAAACCTGCGTCAGACTACACCAGGAGGTGATTGTTCTTTTGTTATCACCTGTTCCAAGCTCCGGTTCTCTATGGGCCGTAACGGCCTTGAAGTAAGGAACTTTGATTTGACTTTGACAACTTTACTGAGGTCGGTGATCTCGGGCGGTTTGGGAAGGAGTTTTCATTTTGCCAGGACTGCCTTGTAAACACCCATGCGATCCTTAACGTGCACAGAGTGTTGTGACACACACACGGGACCTCCTTATCGTCCAGCTCCAATATGACTAGGTGACATCCACCTACCTTGACCAGGGAGGAAGATTTTACTCTAAATAGATTCGAGAGAAAAAATTCTTAACTGTCGGCGGGGTTGAACCGACGACTTTGGAGTAAGAGGCCGACACCTGGCCTCTGAGTGCGGATTCCCCCTCAGATGTGTGTATTGTGTACAGTACACATACATACATAATATTACATAAAAATATTATTGTATTATTTGGGTTAAGAGGCTGACATGTCCTTGCCTCTGGGACTAGCGACTACTGAGTCCCCCCCCCCAAAGACGTGTTAGATAATCATTATTATAGACCTAGTGTAGATGTTATAGTCTCTATATAGACGAAAGAGAGACAGATACAATGGGAATACACATGAGAAATGACGGACACCAAGCAAGATCGATCTAATGACGTCCGTACCAGCACCAATCGCTTAGGAATGGAGGTAAATGCGCACCACCCACAATTTTATTTTAAAAAACTAATATGCATTGGTCTTTTTTTATTATTACTTTCATCGTCTATTTCTTAACATACTTAAGCCGTGCATGCGTATTATTTAACGTAAACGCTACTACAATATTACAATGCAATATGGTATGGGTATCTTTCAGTCAACAAAAACGCTACGAATAGTAAATCAATGCACGTCCAATGTTTAATAACTCTAAATATAAAGTTCTGTCAATAGCAAAGTTCATCCAAGGCCGTTACATGGCCCATAGAGCCGAGAATATCCCGGTCTCAATAGTTAGAAGCGGAACCTGTGATAACAATCACCTCCCTGGACATGACGCTAATCTGACGCAGATTTTTACTCCCAAGGAAATGCTTGTACCCATTTGCACTCGGGTTGAGGGAGGAAAGTGCGTGTTAAGTGTCTTTCCCAGGGAACACAACGTCGGGCCTACCTTTGCCAGGATTCGAATCCGGGACCTCATGATCCTTAGTCTAGCAGCCTAACCACTCGGCGCCACTAACCCTAAATATAGTGTAATATATATATGTTTGCGTTCTTACTTATCTCCTTTAAACTAAAAACCCAGGTCTATCCTGACCCCTGCGGCATGTGGAAGACGAGAATCTACTCCACCATCCACCTCCTCAACCTCAGACCGATGAGAGTGCAGAGACCTACGACCCTTCCATTCTGGACAGTCTCGACCTGGAGGCGCTCGATTCCACTCTCGGCTGGTACTCCAACGTCTATGACATGATGAGGTTTTCACGGTACGTACACAAAGATTAAATAAAAGATGGATTTTTAGTCCGTATCATCCCCGCACATGTGCAGGCTCACCGACTGTACATCAATTATTTGTCGCATAGCGGGCCATTTCATTCAAAGTCCTTCTCAACTCCTGGTGGGGGGAGCATACCGTAGTACACAAGCCTGTTAGGCTCTTCGTACTAACACTCTGACAAGATCGTTCTCACTATTGTGATTAAGAGGAAACAAGGAAGATGAATGAAATATCAAGAAGTGAAAGGAAAGAAGGTCCTGCTAGGAGGAACTCCCGCCAATCGCACATCGGCGGTTGGCTGGGCGCTCCGGTAGGTCCCATTTCTCTCCTTTCATTCTGTCACTTATCTTTCGCCTTGCTGTTTCCTCTTAATTCACCCTGAGATCACCGCATTGAATTTCAATGAAACAAACAATCAAACAAACAAACACGGGGTTGAGAGACAACAAATCGGTGCTCTGAATACGCACATCAGCGTTAATGAAAGCAAAGGCACCGACAAACAGATGCTATAAAAAAGTACATGTATATTAATATTCAGGTGGATGTTTTCAGTGTTGAATGAGGGAGATAAGGAGGTGACCGATTCATTATTTAATTTACTTCTCACTGTTGGGTTTGTTGCATTTGTTTTTGTTGTAGTGGTGGGGGTGGGAGGGAGGGGGGTTGATTGATCGTTTGTTTGTTGTTGTATTTATTTGTTTTGATCTTGTAATAGGTTCATAGCACTGCATCTAGACAACAGTTTGTATTTCAATCTATGCTTTTTTTGTTTGGTCCAACAGATGCCTGTTTGAGACCAACACAATTCTGGACGACAGGCACCTTGAGATCCTACTGGCCAGACCCAGGGCGCCCCCCGTCCAGCATGAGCACGTCTGGCACTGTGCCGGCTTCCGCACCAGCACCAAGAACATCGTCTGGCAAGACGCTGACGCCCACGCGGACGACCTCATCGTCTACCACAACCTAAACCCGCGGGGCACCACCATGGACACGCTGCTCCAGCGTGGCTCGCGGCACGCCATCGATCTTCCAGACTCCTGGGCCGTCCTCCTTTCGACAAGACCATCAGCCACATCCGCCACTACACGCGCGAGCTCATGGCCAACTTGGACCCGGTGGACACGCTGCCCGAAAACGAGAACAACTTCCTTTTCGATCTCTCTGAGTTGCACAACCATCCGATGTGGAGCTTCCCAGGTCTCTCCTGGTGCCCGAATTCACTGTCAGGTACAGGGTGGACGAGCACCACATCACGCCTTACATAAACGCACTCAAAGACGAGGGCTTTACCGTCCATTCCTTGTCGTCTCTGACGCACAACGGCCACGCAAACTTCCTCGTTGTGGCCAGGCGTGTGACCTCCGCCAACAGAGTGGACTCCGACTTTCTCTTTGAGCATGGCATGGACTACAGGCAACTGCTCAAAAAGAAATTGGAGCTGGAGACAGCCGGCTACAACATGACGCTGTTGCACAGTTACAAAAGTAAGTCGCATCAACACCACTACAGCTTTGCCGCCGTTTTCCGATACGAAGCCTTCACGCACAACATGCAAATGAAGTACGGTACGAATCACTTGCCAGAGCCTTACGAGAAACTCGTGCAGATGTACCACGAAAAGGAGTTTTTCCCAATATCCCAGACCGTTATTTACCACAGCAAGGACGAACGCTTCTCGTTCATCTTCATTAAGCGGCCCGGGAGTACACCTGTGAACTTTAAACACATGTACAACCTTTCATCAAAGAGACTGAGCAAGGTGGCTGGCGATTATATGAAGAAAGATATGCCTCTGTCATACCTGAACGCTTACGAAATGGGTGGGAAATTCCGGTTTTCTGCCATCTTCAGCAATGCTACTAACGCTCCAGGAATTCTAGAGATTGGACAACCTCAGAAAAGAGCCACCGAAATCACAATCTCCAACTTAAACGACAGACTGGTTCCCAAGCAAATGGTGCCCTATATTGGTGATGATGGAGAATTCAATGTGGCCGTATTCTATCAAGAATTATAATAAATAATAATTCCGATTTATTACTTGTGAGTTATACACCTGAACCGCAAACGAGCAACGCAATTCATAAAGCGCCAACGAAACAAATGCAAATTAAAAAACTCATTCACCAATGCTCTTCATACTTCTGGAACTCTGACAGTCCAAACGAAACGCGATTGTAATTCTCAATAACCAAAACTCGAAAAGCAGAGGAAAAGTGTTAAACTTAAACCACTGACCAACTAATGTTGTTGAGATTTCGAATGGAATGTATCGGGAACATTTATTGCTGGAACTGACCAGCAGCAAAAGGTTATAACTATAAGCTGCTGAGCACTCTCAATCTCATCATGTCTGTATCCTAACAACACATACTTCTACGAATGCTTAATGTTAAATAAACTCAAGGACGGTGTGTTTCAATTATCTATTTGGCACTTCTACACTTTCATGTTTTGTTCCAGGAGGGAGAAGAAGAGGGTGTTTATACTGTTATACTTCATCGCTGTCAACAATAAACATTCATTATAATAGTATATGTAATTTACCAATTTCTAATCAAGTTACTGTTGTATTTTGTTTTACATTTACATGTTTTTCTTGACTTGAGTGCGACACGACATGAACGAAGACAAAGATGCGATTTGCATTCCTATTATCTAGCACCGCATGTGTGTCCATTTTCAAAGAACAGAAACGAAGCAGCTGATGGGTCCTTAATACATGTATGATAATAACCGACACCTAAGTGACATCCAGCAGTGTGTGAAAACCTCATTGGTAGTGGTCAGTTGCATGATCTCATGGTAGTGGCTAATGGCACGTCGTGGTGGTGGCTAATGTCACCTCATGGTAGTGGCTAATGTCACCTCATGGTAGTGGCTAATGGCACCTCGTGGTAGTGGCTAATGTCACCTCATGGTAGTGGCTAATGTCACCTCATGGTAGTGGCTAATGTCACCTCATGGTAGTGGCTAATGTCACCTCATGGTAGTGGCTAATGTCACCTCATGGTAGTGGCTAATGTCACCTCATGGTAGTGGCTAATGGCACGTCATGGTAGTGGCTAATGTCACCTCATGGTAGTGGCTAATGGCACCTCATGGTAGTGGCTAATGGTTCATGGTAGTGGCTAATGTTGCCTTTATTTGTACGTCCACCTGGAACATGTCTTCTGGCCATATGGCCATTGTCCTAATCACTCTTGTTTAGTTATGATTTCCTTCTGTGGGTGGCCTCTAAAAAAAACTCACAAATCATAAAAATAAGTTTACAATTATATTTGATATAATAATAACAATAATGATAATAATAATAATGTCATAATAATAATAATGGCTAATAATAATAATAATAATAATAATAATAATAACAATAATAATAGTAATAATTGAGCTCACCTCATGGTAAATTATGGCTAATTTGTCACCTTGGTTGACGTTGCTAATGGCGACGTCATGGTAGTGGCTAATGTCACCTTGCATGGTAGTGGCTAATGGCACGTCATGGTAGTGGCTAGTTTCACCTCATGGTAGTGGCTAATGTCACCTCGTATTCAGTGGCTTCAATGGCACTCGTGCTAGTGCAAGGGTGAGTGGTTCCAGTGTTGCCTTTAGGGTTTGTTGTGTTGCACCCTGAGAACATGTTTCTGGTTGTGTTGCTATTGTCCTAATTCATTGCATGTTTCAAGGTTATGATTTCCTTCACTTTCTAAAAAAAACTCACAAATCATTGCAATAAGTTTACAATTATATTTGATATAATAATTTCAATAATGATAATAATAATAATATTCATTGCATAATTTCAAATAATAATAATAATAATAATTGTATTAATAATAATTAATAATACAATATAATATATTGAGCTTTCCTTGTATTCAAGAAGGAATTCAAATGATCAGAGTTAGTTTCCATTCTTCATTTGGTTTCAAAGGTTGTGTTGACTTCATAATTCATTGACGTTACGGTTGTGTTGCTACTTTCCTTGTATTCATTGCATGGGTTTCAAAGGTTATGTTGCTACTTTCCTTGTATTCATTGCATGGGTTTCAAAGGTTGTGTTGCTACTTTCCTTGTATTCATTGCATGGGTTTCAAAGGTTGTGTTGCTACTTTCCTTGTATTCATTGCATGGGTTTCAAAGGTTGTGTTGCTACTTTCCTTGTATTCATTGCATGGGTTTCAAAGGTTGTGTTGCTACTTTCCTTGTATTCATTGCATGGGTTTCAAAGGTTATGTTGCTACTTTCCTTGTATTCATTGCATGGGTTTCAAAGGTTGTGTTGCTACTTTCCTTGTATTCATTGCATGGGTTTCAAAGGTTGTGTTGCTACTTTCCTTGTATTCATTGCATGGGTTTCAAAGGTTATGTTGCTACTTTCCTTGTATTCATTGCATGGGTTTCAAAGGTTATGTTGCTACTTTCCTTGTATTCATTGCATGGGTTTCAAAGGTTATGTTGCTACTTTCCTTGTATTCATTGCATGGGTTTCAAAGGTTATGTTGCTACTTTCCTTGTATTCATTGCATGGGTTTCAAAGGTATTCATTGTTGCTACTTTGCTACTTTCTTGTATTCATTGCATGGGTTTCAAAGGTTGTGTTGCTACTTTCCTTGTATTCATTGCATGGGTTTCAAAGGTTGTGTTGCTACTTTCCTTGTATTCATTGCATGGGTTTCAAAGGTTGTGTTGCTACTTTCCTTGTATTTATTGCATGGGTTTCAAAGGTTGTGTTGCTACTTTCCTTGTATTCATTGCATGGGTTTCAAAGGATGTGTTGCTACTTTCCTTGTATTCATTGCATGGGTTTCAAAGTTGTTTGCTACTTTCCTTGTATTCATTGCATGGGTTTCAAAGGTTGTGTTGCTACTTTCCTTGTATTCATTGCATGGGTTTCAAAGGTTGTGTTGCTACTTTCCTTGTATTCATTGCATGGGTTTCAAAGGTTGTGTTGCTACTTTCCTTGTATTCATTGCATGGGTTTCAAAGGTTGTGTTGCTACTTTCCTTGTATTCATTGCATGGGTTTCAAAGGTTGTGTTGCTACTTTCCTTGTATTCATTGCATGGGTTTCAAAGGTTGTGTTGCTACTTTCCTTGTATTCATTGCATGGGTTTCAAAGCATTCATTGCATGGTTTCAAAGGTTGTGTTGCTACTTTCCTTGTATTGCATGGGTTTCATGGGTTTCCTTGTAAAGGTTGTGTTGCTACTTTCCTTGTATTCATTGCATGGGTTTCAAAGGTTGTGTTGCTACTTTCCTTGTATTCATTGCATGGGTTTCAAAGGTTGGGTGCTACTTTCCTTGTATTCAAAGGTTTCAAAGGTTGGGGAGAAATTGAGATTCCGTTGGGTGTGTTCTTGTTTTGTTTCTTTTGTGGTTGTTTTGGGGTTTTTTTTAGCTTTCGTTTATTTTGTTCCTGTTCTTGTGGTGATTTGTTTTTAACACCATTGGGACCCTGTTTCGCTTTTTTCTTCTCCAAATGACTATGTCTGCTGGCGATGATCGAAAACATGTTATGTTAAATTTATTTTTTGTTTGAGTGTCATGAATGTGCTTTTTGACAAAATCAACTGGTCTTATGTATCAACCTTTTTTTTCCTTTTATTCTGATACCGCTGATGTTTGTTCCCAAATCAAAGAACTCCGCTGGAGTTCATCTCATATTAGTACATTATAGTAGTACTACCCATCATCTGTATGCATATCGTATACGTACATCTCTACACAGACGGCGAGTGCGTCGTGCACTCTAACCTTTCTAAGATATTTCCCCCTGGCTATATATATCAAGAACGAGCGGCGCAGTTATTATACATGTACATGTATTCTACTGCTACGCTTTGGAGGAGAAAGATCGTTTTGCCCGTTTGTTTATCTACCACACACACACACACACACAAGATACAAGCGTTACAGATATTCATACAGCATACTAAGCCGTGTAGTAGTCTACATTGACATTTTTTTAAATCTAAAAAAATAAATAAATGTAGTCTACATTGACATTTTTTAAATCTAAAAATAAATAAATGTAGTCTACAGTGACATTTTTTTAATCTAAAAAAAATAAATAAATGTAGACTGCATTGACATTTTTTATCTATCTAAAAAAAAAAATGTACATGTTTTTAATAGAATCTATGGCTTGCACTCTTGATCTATACCAAACAAAGCAAACCCGATCGTTCTGTCTTTACTAGATGTTAACAGATGACGCTGAGCCGAAACCCTAATATAACACACACACACACACACACACCACCTTCAGTTGGTAAGAAATAGTATACCCGTGTATTCTTGCTTAAAGAAAACGTGCTTTGAAGCTCCTTCACACATTTGATTCAGACATTTCAGATATCTACTTGGTGAATGAACAAAAACAAGATGATAATGTGTGAGTAATAATTGTGAACACAGAATGCAAAGGACGCAGAAAGTAACAATAAGAGTGAGGGAAAACCCCGAGGTCAAATCACTGTTCAGTCTTTGAGCGCGTATCAAGCCGGTAACCTTCGGGCAGAAGTTAGTTATGCAGAAAATGAGTTGTAAGAAGTGACATCCCGCGCATGCGTGTAGCCAATTACATAGATACCTTAACATTAAACAAAGAATGGGGACATGGCTAGCATTGTTGAACGTCAAGACCGAAAGGAATGCGCAGGAACGACAACTCGAGGTGTACGCAAGCAAACGATAAAATGTCAGGGATAGTCCACGAGTCAGGCGAGAAGTAAGAAAATTAAAGAGAAAGCTCATGTCATGTTCAAAAATAAAATCACGCAAGCAAGCGCTGCAAACAAATTTTCGTACACATGAGGATAACAGATAAAGACGAGATGGGTTTTTTTGTTTGTTTGTTGTTTTTTTAGCTTTGGCATGGTCTTGACTTCTCTTATACTATTACTATGACCAAAATGTTCTGTTCGGTTCTATTCGCCACTGCTCTTAAATTTAAACTCTGGGTTCAACATACATCTTTCTATTATATTGGTCACACCAGTCGCTTACTCACAATAATTAATTTGAGATGTCTATTGCATATTGATGCGCTGAAGATAAACGTGGCATTCAATCCATGGATTTTCAAAGTGGAAGTTTATAGGGTTGTCTTTTTTCTCTATAGTTCTTAAATCGAAATTTCTGATGCTCAGTTGTAAGCCGACGGTGAAAGTCGCAAATCCTGCAAGTCCAATTTTGGATGTTTTAAGAAAATCAAAGAAAATAATGCTGCGCTTTTTATTTCCACAGACATACACGGTTTGCAAGTGTCAAAAACTAGACCCAATAGGGGTACACAGATTGCTCATATGGTTATCATAGGCCCTAAGGGTTTCTATTGGTTCTTGTGCCACATAATCCTACCTAGACGAAGCATGTGAATGTGAGCGTGAGCTTCCCAATGTGATAAAAGCGAAAAATAAGGTGTTACTAAATTTAAACGTATATAGTATGCGACTTTCACCGTGTAAGTGTATATCCCAGGACTATGAGTTTTGGCACTACCTCTGAAAGAACATCTTCTGTCTGTCCGTTTTCCAAACACATGATTCTCTCTCTCCCCCCCCCCTCTCTCTCTCTCTCTCTCTCTCTCTCTCTCTCTCTCTCTCTCTCTCTCTCTCTCTCTCTCTCTCTCTCAATATGTGTACGTGCATCAATGCTGTTGTTCATCACATCATAATGTGTACAGGTGGTATGACAAATTTACGCTGTCCTTTATTTGCATACAGATAAATTGTATATATATATATATATGATTATATACTGCATACTGCATGTATTGTTGAACATAGTTCAGTGCTTCTTTCCACAATAAATTATACTTTATTCTTCTTACGAAATTCCAATGTTCATACCTTTGTCAAACAACAATCCACTTCTCCCTTAAAATTAAAGACAAAAATGACAATGATACGATATCCGATGTTAGAAGTGTTTTTATTTCGTTGGGTTTTGTGATCTCTTTTGTTAATGTTGGTTTTGGTTTTGTTTTACGGGTTGTTTTTTTAAATTTCCGTTGAATCCGATCTATCCATCAAAATATGTATTAGGATCTCAGGTGAATTAAGAGTAGGAAATAAGATGGACACAAGACATGAATGAAAGAAAGGAAAAAAGTAGGTTCTACAAACACCCACTGGATGTTGGAAAGAAAATAATACCCTAACTGGTCTTTTCTTTCATCCAAACATAATTCTGGGAGGAGCAAGGGATATTGAAATGGGGGGGCAAGACGGCGATGGGAGAGACACATAGCTGACGCAGGTGTTAGCACCGAGGGCCAGTTTGGGGGGGGGGGGGGGACATCCGGGACGACGACAGTGGATCCACCTACACAAACAAAAGCAAGAAATGGCTGGAAGATGCGATTATGGCACCTGAGTTAAGCGTGAGAAAATACTATATAACGATATCTGAGTTAAGTGTGAGAAAATACTATATAACGATATCTGAGTTAAGTGTGAGAAAATACTATATAACGATATCTGAGTTAAGTGTGAGAAAATACTATATAACGATATCTGAGTTAAGTGTGAGAAAATATTATAACGATATCTGAGTTAAGTGTGAGAAAATACTATAACGATACTACAACCATGGCACTTGGGTCCAAAGTGAGAAAAGACAATCATGACATTTGGGTCCAAAGTGAGAAAAGACAAGCATTTTTGGCACTTGAGCCAAGAGTGTGAAAATATAACATATCCCATGGCTCCAAAAAGTGAGAAAATACAATCTTCAAAACAATATGTCACATGGGTCCAAAGTGAGAAGATACAGTATGTCAGCTTAGTCCAAAGAGATAAAAATATGTGATATGAGTCCAGAGGGAGAAAATACAACATGTCACCTGGGTCCAAGGTGAGAAAAGACAATCATGACACTTGGGTCCAAAGTGAGAAAAGACAATCATGGCACTTGGGTCCAAAGTGAGAAAAGACAATCATGGCACTTGGGTCCAAAATGAGAAAAGACAATCATGGCACTTAAGTCCAAAGTGAGAAAAGACAATCATGGCACTTAGGTCCAAAATGAGAAAAGACAATCATGGCACTTGGGTCCAAAGTGAGAAAAGACAATCATGGCACTTGGGTCCAAAGTGAGAAAAGACAATCATGGCACTTAGCTCCAAAGTGAGAAAAGACAATCATGGCACTTAGGTCCAAAGTGAGAAAAGACAAGCATGGCACTTGAGCCAAGAGTGTGAAAATATAACATATCCCATGGCTCCAAAAGTGAGAAAATACAATCTTCAAAACAATATGTCACATGGGTCCAAAGTGAGAAGATACAGTATGTCAGCTTAGTCCAAAGAGATAAAACATGTCATATGAGTCCAGAGAGAGAAAATACAACATGTCACCTGGGTCCAAGGTGAGAAAATACAGTATGTCAGATGGGTCCAAAGATAGAAAATACAACATATGTCAGATGGGTCTAGAGAGGAAATAACAAACATGTCAGATGGGTCCACAGTGAGAAAATACAATATGTCACAAAACAGTATATCAGATGGGTCCACAGTGAGAAAATACAATATGTCACAAAACAGTATATCAGATGGGTCCACAGTGAGAAAATACAATATGTCACAAAACAGTATATCAGATGGGTCCACAGTGAGAAAATACAATATGTCACAAAACAGTATATCAGATGGGTCCACAGTGAGAAAATACAATATGTCACAAAACAGTATATCAGATGGGTCCACAGTGAGAAAATACAATATGTCACAAAACAGTATATCAGATGGGTCCAAGAAGAGAAAATAGAACGTCACCTGGGTCTAAAGTAAGAAAATACAATCACGGACACCCAAGGTCAGCTGAGGGAAATAGTCATGCCCTTTGGACTCAGAGTGAAACTGTAAAATCATGTCAACTGTGTGAAGTGAGGGAAACACAATCATGTCCGTTGAATCAAGAAAAGTAAAGTACACATGTATAATCTCTAATACATGTAATCAAATTTTATTGAGAACTTGATTTAAGAAAAGAGCAGTCTAACGATTTATAAATGATGTACGGTAAGATCATGGTGGTGAAAAGGGGCGTCGTAGATTGTCCCATGGTATGATAATAATCGTACAGACAGGTAGACCTTTGCGTACCAAATGCCTTACCTTGCCTACTAAAAGCACATCCACCCACAGCCCTGCCCCCACCATCCTGTCTGAAATAAATAGGACCATAAGAGATATAAAGCCGGGCAGTAGATGATCCAGCCCTCCACGAGTCTCCTGCTGCCTTGCAGGCAGGTCTTGGCCGAGCAAAGGCTAAGGGAGTTAACCCTGACAGAAAATAACAACCTGCTGCCTTGCAGACTGGTCTTGAATGACTAAAGACAAAGGGACTTAACCCTGACAGAAAATAACAAGACTTGGTGGGGGCCTCAATGTGCAGGCCCCACCATCTACCTAGGGTACAGTGGGCTAATCCCTGCTTATCCAAAACAAACAGATTCAGAGAAAAAATAAATATAATATAACCGGCTTGATTTTTCGAAGACGAACTTGGAAACGAATACGGACTGTGATTTTTGGAACATGGAACGTTAGGGCAATAAATGGAAAAGAGTTAAAATTAGTTGAAGAAATAGAAAATTTCAAAGTAGATATTTTGGACATTACAGAAACGAAGAAAATAGGACAAGGAATAGAAAATGTAGGACCGAATCATATTTTAATCTTCTCAGGAGCAGATGTCAAAGATAGAGCTAGAGCAGGAGTAGGCCTCTTAATGCATAAAAGGCAAAAATGCTACTAGAAAGTTGGAAATTTGTATGCCCACGGCTATTAGAAGTAATATTAAACCAAAAGGACGAGAAATCAAATTATTAATAGCTTATGAACCAAACGAAGACGCCACTAAAGAAGAAAAAGATACCTTACAAAATGATTTACAAAGAGCTGCAGAGAATCTTAAATATAAACAGGAACTAATGGTTTTAGGAGATTTAAACACTATAGGCAACAATATTGAAACATCAGGAGGACTAGTAGGCAAAGAAGGAGAGACAACAACTTCTCCAAATGGAGAGGGACTAATAGATTATTGCCTAAAGAATAACATGAAAATAGCCAACACCTTTTTTCCTCATAAAGATATCCACAAATATACAGGAGTAAATGAAGACTGGTGTGAAAAGTCAATGATAGAGTACGTAATAATTAGCAGCTCCTTTTTTACAGTACATTGGATGCAAGAGTAAACAAAGGAGCAGAAATATTTAGTGATCATCACTTAGTGATTGCCAAAATGAGATAACTGACTGAAGAAAACAAACAGAAAAGGAAAGAGAAGAAAGCTACTAAACTAAAAATAGAGGAACTAAAAAACCAGTAGTAAAACAGGTATACCAATCTAGGATAAAAAGATTTATCAGTGAAAGACATATGGATCTGAATGATAGCACAATATAGAAAAGTGGCAGATGTATAAAGAAACACTCCTCAGTTGTACTGAAGAGGTCTGTGGTAGGAAACAAATTAAAGGAGATGGGAAAAGAATAGCATGGTGGAATGAGAATGTCAAAACTAAGATCAAAGAAAAGAAAGATGCCTGGAAGAAATACTTGCAAACAAAGAGACCAGAGGATAGAATAGATTACATGAATGAAAGAACTATCGCCGAAGAGGAAGTTAGGAAAGCATAACAGGAACAATGGGAAGAGTTTGGACAAAGACTTCAAGAAAGCTATCAAGGAAATCAAAAGCTGTTCTGGGGGGCAATGTAGAGCATGAGAAAGACCAAAGCATGTCCAATATGACAACTTAAGAATGCCAAAAAAGAAATAATGAAAGAAGACAGCGAAATCATGGAAACATGGAGAAAGCATTTCACCAATTACATAATCCCTCCACAACGTATGAAACAAGGAGTAAAGATCAATTAGAAAGAGTAACAATTAACCCAGAGGAGACAGCTGAAGATGTACATATTATATATCAATGGAAGAAATCCAAACAGCTATAAGAAAAGTGAAATTAGGAAAACCCCAGGAGCAGATCAAGTTTATCCAGAAATGATTAAAAGATAGAGACAGACAAACTACTACATGCAAATGCCAACAAGCATGGAAGTCAAAACAGGTGCCAGACGACTGGAAAAAGGGAACGGTAGTACCAATACATACGAAAGTATAAACTATGGAATGCTCAAATTATAGAGGATATCACTACTTAGCGTTCCAGGAAAAGTGTATGCCAGATACAGAAATGAAACTAAGGAAAGGAGAAGAGGATCAGATTGAAGAGCATCAGAGTGGATTTAGACCAGGAAGAAGTGACAAGACCACATATTTACAATTAGACAAATAATAGAAAAATTCCTTGAAAGAAACATTGACCTGCACCTGTGTTTTATTGAGTTAGAAAAGGCATTTGACACTGTGAGGAGGGACGAACTATGACATTCCTTAAAAGAACACAATGTAGAGCAAACAGAAGCCATTAAAAGTTTTTACAATAAACCAACATGTGCAGTGAGAGTGTGCAGTGAGTAGCTGGAAACATATCTGCATAATTTGATGTAGATATAGGAGTAAGACAGAGTTGTATCCTTAGTCCTCTTTTGTTTATCATATTTATGGATTCAGTCGCAAAGGCATTCTCAAAAATGAAGAAAATAAATGTAGGTATGTGGAAGCTCAAACCAGTAAATGTATCAATGCTTTCATTTGCCGATGATTTAGTTCTGTTTGGAAAATCAGAAAGTGACCTCAGTCGAATATCAACATTATGAACAATGAACTAAATAAAAGAGGAATGAGAGTAAATGCAAAGAAAACCAAAACAGTGCTAGTAACTAGGAAGCTAAAACACAAAATCTTAAATTGGGCAGGGAGAATTTAGAACAAGTTCAAAACTACAATTACCTAGGAGTAATGATTAACTCAGGGGGAAAACTAAAGGAAGAAATCAGCCAGAGAATCAAAAAGGCAAGTGCAATATATAACCATCTAGGAACGGTAGTTGTAGATTTAATAAGCAAGAATTGTCAACAAAACCAAAATGGCAGTATGCAATACAGTTTATTGTCCTACTCTCCTCTATGGCAGCGAAAGCTGGATCTTAGACAGTAGAGAATACAGTAGAGTACAGGCAGCTGAAATGAAATATATATATTTAAGAAGAGTAGTAGGGAAAACTAAAAAAGGACAAAATCAGAAACACAACAAGAGATCAAATCAAAGCAGATGGCATAAAGACTAAGATAGAAACAAATCCATTGAGATCGTTTGGGCATGTAAACAGAATGAATGACAATACAATAGCTAAATCAGTATACAGTGCTAAAGCCCAGGGTAAAAGACCAAAAAGGCAGACCTCTGAGAAAGTGGGAAGAAGATATAAAAGAAGCATTGAAGAATATAATTTTTTGGAAAGAAAAGAAAATGCCAGGACAGGGCATCCTGGAAAAAGGTCATCTCCGGGCATCTGAACCCATACACTGAAAGATAGAATGGGAACTGATAAAAAGAAAGAATAGATATATAAAGGATAAAGGGATTTTACATAGCTATGTAACAAAGGAAAGGAAGAAGAGAGAGAGAGAGAGAGAGAGAGAGAGAGAGAGAGAGAGAGAGAGAGAGAGAGAGAGAGAGAGAGAGAGAGAGAGAGAGAGAGAGAGAGAGAGAGAGAAAGAAAGAGTGAAGGGGAGAGAGAGAGAGATAACTAGAGAGAGAGAGAGAAGGGGAGGGAGAGAGAGAGAAAGAAAGAAGGGGGAGGGAGGGAGAGAGAGAGAGAGAGAGAGAGAGAGAGAGAGAGAGAGAGAGAGAGAAAGAAAGATAGAGAGAGAGAGAGAGAGAGAGAGAGAGAGAGAGAGAGAGAGAGAGAAAGAGAGGGGGGCAGACAGACAGAGATGTTTCTTTGGTAACACACTGCTTTTTTGTCACAAAGGTAGACAAATATTTTTTAGATGAATAAGTGGGCACATTTAACACTGATGGTAATAATCTGCTGAATGAGTGTAGAACTAAAATCATCATATATACAAACACACACCACTCAAATAATCAATATAAAACATAGATTTTAATAAATGCAAAGCCTACATGCAAGACAGAGTACGGAAAGACAAAGGTTAAATTTTTACATAGCCGAAGACTGAAAACGCAATCATGGCACCATGCCATTTTTCATCCAAAACCAATGTAGCAGTATTTAATGGGACTTGAACTGAATGAAACGAAAGAAGTAGAACCCACTAGAAGCAACTAACAAGTGCACAAGGTTCAAGATTTTCATCTTAGGAAATTTTAGATGGAATCTATCATCATCATCAGATGGAATCTATCATCATCATCAGATGGAATCTGTCATCATCATCAGATGGAATCTGTCATCATCATCAGATGGAATCTGTCATCATCATCAGATGGAATCTGTCATCATCATCAGATGGAATCTATTATCATCATCAGATGGAATTTATTATCATCATCAGATGGAATCTATCATCATCATCAGATGGAATCTATCATCATCATCAGATGGAATCTATCATCATCATCAAGGCCTTTCACCCCTACCAGGGTGAAGGCCACAGAAAAGAGATTACCATCTTTCCTTCTCCTGGGAGATCTTTTATAGCTCATTCCAGTTGACACCCAGTCTCTTCCGGTCATTTTCTATACTCCTCCAAGTGTCCCGTGGAAGTTATCCTAACCAGCACATATATATGCAGCGATGGAAGAGTAAGAGGTAAGAGCAAGATCAAGATGAAAGACATGCAAAGGGGTGAAAAGAAAGAACCAGTAGCCAACTACCTTAGATTTGTTTAATTGGAATTTACCCTGTCCATCATTTGTGGTGATTTCAGAGTGAATTAAGAGGAAACAGCAAGATGAAAGGATAAATAAAAAGAGTAAAAGGAAAGAAGTTATTAAGACACAATGAATACTGTGTTTGCACTGTGGATGACATTTTTAAAAACCCTGCCTGGCTAGTGTTTTAATAAAAGTAAAACTAAAGTCATGACTTAAAAAATTGCATCGTGGATAATATTAATATAATAATACAAATTTAATGTATTTATAACTGTATAAAGTTGAACGTCTCTATATATATTTGACTGCCTATAACTCAGAAACCACTGCACTACAGCACCCACAACCTCAATATTTCGCATGTAGATTTCAAATAGTCTGCGCTACGTTCTTAGCAAATAAACTCTTGGATCACATTAGTATTACAATTAATTGGAAAAAAAGATTGTTATAAATGCATATGATCCTCGAAACTTTTTATTGTTATTGTTACTAATTCCTTCATTTCCAGTCATTAAAAGATGCAACGAAAAGCCCGCCTAACTTAAGGATCGAATACACTGGTACTTGGTATCACCACGCACCCGCTAAACTATTGAGTACTTCATAGTTGAAAAAAAAGAAATGTGGTAAAAGAGTAATCATAATCATTATTGTCTACGGGCATGCTTGTATTATATACATAAAGCTGAACGTCTGTAAATTTTGACCGTTTATAACCCAGGAACCACTGCACCCAGAACCTCCATATTTCACATGTCATGTAGATTTCAAATAGCCAGCGCTACGTTCTTAGGGAATAAACTCTTGGATCAAATTAGTGTTTCAATTGATCGGAAAAAGATTGCTTTGCCTGCCATCCACAAAACTTTTTAATCTTACCAGATTTAATTTCTCGATTTCTGGTCATTACAATAAAAAGCCCAAGTAACTTCAGCATCGAGAACTAATTCGATCAAATAATCGTACTTGATATCACCCACAACCGATGCAGTGGTTTCTGAGTTTACCACAGTCAAAGTTCAAGAGACCAAGCTTAATAAATATAAGAGAAATCATAATCCAACATTATTTACGGGTATGCTTGTAAACAATGATGATTATGATTACTCTTTACCCCATTTCTTTTTCCCAACGATGAACTACTCAATAGGCTAGGCGGGCTTTTCATTGCATCTAATGACCGGAAATGAAGAAGAGAGTTACAATAACAACAAAAAGGTTTTGTGAATCACAGATCGCAGGGCAAAACAATCTTTTTGCAATCGATAGAAATATACTGATTTGACCAAAGATCTTGGCTAAGAACCAAAAGCAGGTTCCTGAGTTTAGAGCGGTCAACGTTTGAGGTACAGTTTTATATATACATATTATAATATATATATATATATATATATATATAATATATATATATATATTATATATATAATATATATATATATATAGAGAGAGAGAGATAGATAGAGAGAGAGAGAGAGAGAGAGAGAGAGAGAGAGAGAGAGAGAGAGAGAGAGAGAGAGAGAGAGCGAGAGAGAGATTATATAATACAGTTTTCAAACGGTTTGAAATTCCTTGATTATTTCATTAAATAAAAGATCTGTAGCTTAAAATAAAACAAAAAACAATCTGTGTTGTGTAACGTCCTCTGAAAGGGTTGGGAAAGCGAGAGAGCCTGGTCTATCGTTACATAAGTTACATTGGGCTTTTTTTCAGGCCAGTGGTTGAAACATTTTTCATCCAAGTACTAAA
Source organism: Doris montereyensis (assembly GCA_037039925.1). Classification (NCBI taxonomy): domain Eukaryota; kingdom Metazoa; phylum Mollusca; class Gastropoda; order Nudibranchia; family Dorididae; genus Doris; species Doris montereyensis. Next base: position 34,879 of record JAXRKP010000369.1, on the reverse strand, counting down.
ACGATTAGGGCTATTCAAATTGAAATAATCCTTTGAAATTCAAGTACCACTATCCTCATGAAAATAATTCACAAACAGTGAAAGATACAGTTTTAAACAATACAACGCTTAAAGTCAGATATTTTCGGCAAAGAAATCTTGATTACTCTGTCCCTAATTCTTGTAATAGATACAATGTATAGATTTCTGGTTATGAAACTTCTAAATAAAACCAAATTGGGTTTTAAACAATTTAATGTCAATTAAGGCCACTAATATGGACTACGATAAACTAGATTGTATTGCTTCTAGACCACATGTTGATCATGCCATGAACTTTAACGACACATGTCTGTCCATAGAGTGTGTTTAATGCCTTATTATGTTCCTCAAAGCAATGATCGCAGTTGCTATCATGCAACAAAGATAAATTTATAGGCCGTATCTGCAGGCTTACTGACCGCACATCCTTTATCCCTTAGCAGGCTATTTCGTTCAGAGTACTTTTCAACTCTCTAGGGAGCAAACAGTATGGCAGCATGTTAGGCACTTAGTACTAACACTCAGACAATATCTTTCTCTTTTTATAGGTGAGTGCTCATTCACATCTGAGTCAAGTGAGGAAAACAAACTGAAGTACTTTTCCTTTACTTAGAGTATAATGGTGTGGGAAAAAAGCGCCTGAGCCAGCCATGGGGTTTTGAACCAGTGTCGTCGTGATTATAAACTCACAACACTACGGTTTCGCCACAACGTCTCCGTGATTTCATTTTTTAAATATTTTTTCCTAACAAGCAAAAGTCAAATGCCTGCTGCAGTCATTATTTTCATTGTTTAGGCACCTTCGCTGCACTGAAAAGAAAATTAGATCTGGATCCAGGCCTGGCTGATCCTAAATGCTACCTGCGAAAAGTTGGGGTTAAAAGAGAGAGAGCTTGCCTCCAGTTGCAGCAGTACTTCATGACTGGTTTTGGTCTTTTACCTATCTAACTTGGTGTAGTCTAAGACAACAGACATTTAATGTGAGCAAGTCTGCTATCTTGGATTCTGGATTCAATATTCCAGCCTCTGTCTCTCATCCAAATTCTCCTCTCTTTCATCAAGGATACTACATTGTACTAAGAAAGCCTTGACTTTCATCCCAAGCATCATTTTCACAGAGAGCGTGGAAGAAATTCCGCAGATCGGGACCATGCATTCGCATTATTTTTCATCTATTCACCTATCCTGACCCTTAACCCCTCCCCCTCCAATCACTCATCCGTGGTATATTTTAATTATTTTAAATAATGGCATTGTGGAACTCCTGCCAATGGCAATAGTCAATTAAGCTCCTAAAGGTTATTTTTTCAATGATGTTTTTCATCTTATAACACATCCATACCACACCCTCATGTATATGGGCATAGACCTTTACAATTTCAAGCCTTTCAATATTTGAATCAAATATTTCTAGAAGTAGAAGACCAGTGATTCGACCAGACAATCAAATATACCGCTACCACCCACCTTTCTCTCTATTTTGTATTTTTTGAAATTCAACTTCATCAATTCAGATGTACTTCGTTTACTTACCTTTTTTTTTTAATAGATCTCTACAACTCACTAGAATCTAGAGTCACTTGATCTAGATCTAGATCTAGACCCTGGTACAGACAGAGACAGATCCCAGAATCTAAGAAAAGCTTAGACCTGTATGAAGAATGAGAATCTTGTTAAAGTGATGGTAGGTGTCTATGATTTAAATTGATCAGCTTTCTTTGTATTGTTCATCAAGTAAATCATATCCGCTTCATGAATTAGTTCACTAAACACAAACTTCTTCAACGCCAGTGTTAAGGAGAGCTGGCAAAGAAAACACCTTTCACACATGTGCCATTTTCCATCGAAAAACGAAAGTAAAACTAGAAGAAATGAACCAATGTAGATATGCTTCCGGTTTTGTGTTCGGTGCCGTATTCGAATGACCAATGACCAGCAGACCCAACAAAGCAAAACAAAGCAAATTAAAACCAATAGAGGGGGCAGCTGGTGCAAAGAAGCCTATCATTAGTTCATCTAAAAAACAGAAAAAGAAGCAAAAGTAGCTAATCTAGATCTGCCAAGTAAAAAATAAAAATATAAAAAAGTGATTAATGATTACATCTAGATCTAGATCTAGATTTAGATCTAGATTTAGATTTAGACTTATGAGAAAACAGGATTTTGAAAAGCCAAAAATTTGACAGAGATAAATTCCTTTTCACACTTACATGGACAGTAAATTATTTAAATTCAAATGGACTTTTGTACTGACGCCCTCTTCCTCTTCGCGAGGGAAACGCGCACTACAAACTCAAGGCGCCAAGCGAGGGATACATTACCGATGTGGGGGGGGGGGTCACTGGTTCAATCATGTGTTGTGTTTACTAATGTATGATTGTTTTATCGCCTTCGTCCCCATGCTACTTTTACATCGAGATCTATGACACGATCCTTCCGCTGAGTAGTCATCAGATTTTTCCTTCTGGGCAGCTCTATACATGAAGATAAAGATAAAGTCCCCCCCCCCCCCCCCCACACACACACACACAACGTTGTACTCTTAGAAAAAGTGCTCTGCTCTCTACTTTCCTCACTTGAATGAGTACCCAGCTATGGGAAGAGAAAATCTTGTCAGAGAGTAAGTACGAAAAGTTTAACAAGCTTGTGTATGGTATGCACCCCCGGGAGTTGAGTAAGGACTTTGACTGAAATCGTCTGCTGGGGGATAAATGATGTAGTCGATGAGCCTGCACTTACTATAAATGCTTTATCTCTTTAAAAAAAAAAATTCCGGTTATGTTTGTTTTCTTGTCTGATGAGGATGTGTTCGAAAACTCTCCATCTAGTTTCTGAGACCGCAAGTGACAAAGGCGTTTCATTTGTTTTCTTGTACAGTGTTTTGTTCGAGATTACTGGTCGGTACTTTTCTTTTCTTTCTTTCTTTCTTTTTTTCTTTCTTTCTTTCTTTCTTATCAGTTCCTGTTCTACCTTCTGGTGTATGGAACTATAGGTTTAGATGCCCGAAATGATCTTGCTCCAGGCTACTCTGTCGTGATATTTCCTATTTCCTTCTATGAAGATTAAGTTTTTTTTGTTTTACAGTCTTACCGTTTCGAGTAAAGAAAGATGGATTAAAAGTCCCGACTGTACACCATTTATCCTCCAGCAGGCCATTTCAGTCAAAGTTATTCTCAACTCCTGGGAGCATACAGTTTGGCAGTATACAACACAGTTTATTGTCCTACTCTCCTCTATGGCAGTGAAACCTGGACCTTAGAGAGAAGGGAATACAGTAGAGTACAGGCAGCTGAACTGAAATACCTAAGAAGAGTAGTAAGGAAAACTAAACGTGACAAAATCAAAAAACACAACAATAAGAGATCAAACTAAAGCAGATGGCATAAAAACTAAGATTGAAATAAATCAACTGAGATGGTTTGGGCACGTAAACAGAATGAATGACGATAGAATAGCTACATCAGTATACAGTGCTAAAACTCAAGGTAAAAGACCAAACGGCAGATCTTGGAGAATGTCGGAAGAAGATATAAAAGAGGCATTAAAGCAAAGAAATGTAACTTTCACGGAAGGAAACAGAAAATGTCAGGACAGGACAGCCTGGAGAAAGATCATTTTGGGCGTGTAAAACCATACACGAAGGTAGAATGAGAGCTGATAAAGAAAAAATGAAAGAAAGACTCCAGCGTTCACCTCAAACTTGGCTGAAAAATGGCCTGTATAGACAACCCTGCAGCTTATATCCTGATAATTTGACCAGATGAGGGAGATAATCTTTCTCTGAACGCCTCAATGTATGAGTAGTTTCAGAGTGTGTCTGCCATTGTCAAAGGCCTTTTCATAGTCAATAAAGTTGATGTAAAGAAGGAGCTACATTCCAAGGACTGCTCAATGATTATCCTGAGCTGGCAATGTGGTCGGCACAGGATCTATTCCGCCGAAAGCCTGCCCACTGGTATATGAGCTTCCTCTTATCACCACCATGTTCAAAACACATATGTCTACAAAGTGTTGTCCATTCTCATGCATCTGTCCAAGTACATGCGTCCCCATGATGTATTCAGCCATGTTGTCTGATCTCATCTTCACATTGAAGTCTCTCATAAGTAGGGTGACATCTTTAATTCTCTCCTGTCCAGCACAGTTTGTAGTTGGTAGAAATCATCTTCCTTTTCTTCCTCCGCATCATTTGTGAGAGTGTAGCATTGGATGATGTTCATTTTGATGTTCTTCTTTGTGGTGGTGAAAATAGCTGTGATGATGCGGGAGTTGACAGGTTCCCAGTCGATGAGTGCTCACTGTGCTTCTGGTGCCAGCACCAGGGCTGTGCCCTCTCAGTGTGGTGGGTTCAGTCTTCTGTGTGTTCAGAATATAGCAGCAACTCTCCTGATGATAGTCTCTGTCTCAATTGTCCTGTCTGTAGCCACCTTGCTTCACTCAGTCCCAGGACACCTATACTTATAGGTATTCATTTCTCTTGCTATCTGGATGAATCTACCCGTTTCATACATTGTTTTGGCGTTCCAGTTGGCTATTTTTGTTGTTTACCTGGGGATTAAAATGGGGTCAGTCTTGCAGCTTCCCATCGGCTTTCACTGTGCGATGTGATGAGCCTCCGGGAAGGAGACCCTTCCTTACCCAGGTGAATGTTCTGATTTAGTGTCATCGATGTTTCTGTAACAGTAGTATTTTATGGGAAGGGTTGTTAGCTCTACGCAAACCCATTTAGTCTCCGGGTGAGTTGGTCTACATTAGTTTAGCCACTACCCTTCAGCCTGTCCATTTTGGGTGGCCCTACCAAGAGCTTTTCGCTCTCGCTGGCATAGCTCTAAGGGTCATAGAGGCACGCAAGCCCCCACATTACGCCAAAAGAAGCCCAAACCATTTGAGTTGATACATAATTTATTACATCTTAGTTTTTATGCCATCTTCTTTGGTTTGATCTCTTATTGTTGTTTTTTATTTTGTCTCTCTAGTTCTCCCCCCCCCCCCCCCCATTACTCTTCTGAGATATCTAATTTCAGCTGGCTCTATACTTTCCCTGTATTCCCTATTGTATAAGGTCCAGGTTTCACTACAATAGAAAAGAGTAGGACTGTGTTCTATACTGTCATTTTGGTTGTTGACAATTCTTGTTTACCAATAAATACATTTCCTCTTAAAAACCTTGCCCATCAGATCATTTTATCACTGTTACTTTATATCAACTTTCACATACTTGTACTCAACATGATTTCACATTTGAAACAATGAAGTCGACAGTGGATGATGATCACGAAATTGAGAAAAAAAAAATTAGTGATTGTAGTAAAAGAGCATTGATCTTGAAGAGAGAGAGAGAGAGAGAGAGAGAGAGAGAGAGAGAGAGAGAGAGAGAGAGAGAGAGAGAGAGAGAGAGAGAGAGAGAGAGAGAGAGAGAGAGAGAGAGAGAAAGAGAGAGAGAGAGAGAGAGAGAGAGAGAGAGAGAGAGAGAGAGAGAGAGAGAGAGAGAGAGAGAGAGAGAGAGAGAGAGAGAGAGAGAGAGAGAGAGAGAGAGAGAGAGAGAGAGAGAGAGAGAAAGAGAGAGAGAGAGAGAGAGAGAGAGAGAGAGAGAGAGAGAGAGAGAGAGAGAGAGAGAGAGAGAGAGAGAGAGAGAGAGAGAGAGAGAGAGAGAGAGAGAGAGAGAGAGAGAGAGAGAGAGAGAGAGAGAGAGAGAGAGAGAGAGAGAGAGAGAGAGAGAGAGAGAGAGAGAGAGAGAGAGAGAGAGAGAGAGAGAGAGAGAGAGAGAGAGAGAGAGAGAGAGAGAGAGAGAGAGAGAGAGAGAGAGAGAGAGAGAGAGAGAGAGTCAGAGAGTCAGAGAGTCAGAGAGTCAGAGAAAGAAGGAGAGATAAACAGACAGACAGAGAAAAAGACAGACAGGTAACATTAAGTTAATATGTATACTTCAGAATTAGAATTACAAAGAAGATAATAGAATTTAAAGGAACGTAAAAGAACCGGACTGGCGGTTGGTTTGCGCTCTGTATGCAAAAGATGCATAACTGTCTGCGGGACAACTTTTACGTCAAGGAAAAAGTTCCAGCTAGGTGCTCGAAGTAAACAAAACTCTGGTGGCAGGCCATAACCTACATTGAAGTTGGCTATAGCCAAATGAATAGGATGTGTGAGGCTCTTGGTGGCCATACCTACACCTAAAACCGCATCAAAATTATGTTTCACTCATCCACCAAGCAACTACCTCGACGATGACAAAAATTTGTGCATATGCTGTAAAAATAGTGAGGATGTATATGGTGCAGGAGAGGGTGATGTTGCTGATATCAGCACGACTTTGATGGCACTTGGCATAAAAGAGGCCATACATCAAACCATGGAGCGGCCGTTGTGATTTGTGCCATAACTGGACTGGTCATTGACAGTTATGTCATGTCTCTTCATTGTCAGGTAACATATATTTTTAACTGCCTTGTGCAATTCAATGTGTGTTTGCATATTTCTTCGTCTTTTATTATTTTTATTCCTGTAATTCTTTTTATTACATCTTTTGTTTCTGTGGGCGGGTGACAGACCTTGTTGGTAAGCCCTACCTAATCCATTTCATTCTTTCATACGTCTCACATCTTGCTGTTGCCTTCTATTTTTGCTCTGAAGCAAACTCTTCATATCTTTTCTCATCTCATTAGCCTTAGTCACAATAAGGTAGCTACAAAATGCAAGCTGGCTTATTCATTGATAATTTTTCTCATGTTGATTTTCCCCTTTGTATTTTTTTCCAGTTGTGAGTGATGCCACATAAATTCTTTTGTTTATCATTTTGATTTACAGCTTTGCAAGACGACACGACAAAGGCTCGATGGCAATCGCTTTGAAGCGTGGTATCAAAACCATAAGTCGACATGTCATCAGAACTTCCATGGATCATACAGTGACAGGAAAGTTGCTACTGCCAAAGTTATGTGGGGTCGGTCACTTGACCAAAAGCTGAGATACATAACTCATATCTGATGGCGATTCTAAAACATACAGTGCTCTCAAGGACTTACAGCCTTATGATATCCAAAGTCAGAAAGTTGAATGCTTCAATCATGTCGCAAAGCAGTATGTGTCTCCTTTATGTTTCTCTTGTTAAGCATTGGCGAAAAAAATAATTGCTGTCCTTGATTTATAGTACATACAGTGTGATATCTATCCCCAGACCCTCTTATTTTTATTCATTATCAATGAAGTATGCAGTCAATTTTTTTATTGTTTGTTACAAAAATATATCTTTGAAAAAAATGGTGATAGTCTAATTCATCAAATGATCACTGACTAATATGACTATATATAATTCATCTTTGTTTTCTTTGGAAATCCTTTTTAGGTTGGGTACTGCACTGAGGAACCTGGTGAATGATCAAAGAAGAAAGGTGTCACTGTTGGTGGGAGGGGTGTTGGCACGCTGACTCAGGAAAAGATGGGGAAGTTCCAATCCTACTATACGAAAGCTGTCAGGACACACAACCAGAGTGTGGAGGAGATGAACAGTGGAATATGGGCCTCCTTCCACCACAGCACCAGCACAGATGTGGCACCCTGGCATGACCATCATCGTCTTGTTGGTGAAGACAACTGGTGTTTCTACAACAGAGCATTTAGCAGAGGCCAACCCACGCTATCTCACACCGACAGCTCAACATTCCTCAACGGTAAAGGTCGTCCCTTACGTAGAGAAGGTCTAAGTGAAAGACAAAACCCATCCAGATCTTCTGGAGAAATGTCTATCAGGCAGGCATGACACAGAATGTAAACGAAAGCCTGCATTCGCAGATTTGGAACAAGTGCCCCAAGCACATATTTGTGAATCGGCCCCGGTCGAAATTGCCACTGCCTTGGCCGTCAGTGAGTGGAACCAGGGATCCCTAGCCACTCACCATTTCATGGAGGAACTGGGGACCACGGTCAACCAAAGGTCCAAAATCATGGGGGCTGAAAAGGGACAGGTGTCGCGTGTGACAAGCCGAGCAGGCAATGTAGGAGACCGCAAATAAAAAAGCAAGTTGGGAAGTGAGGAAAACGGCTATTCAGCAGGACAGGCGCCGTCTTCTTGAAGTAGAAAGGATGGAGAATGGAGGCGGAGCTGCATATGCATAGCAGGGTTAGGGGGATTTTAATTTCAAACTGTCAGCATGGTAGGTAGCCTGCTTGTTTCATAAGTTAAGACTAGTTTTAGTCTTTGGACAATATATTTTCTCTATTTTTCCACACAGAAAAAAAAAGTTTATTTGTTGGTTCTTTCAAATATGTTGACTGCAAGTTTGTCAATGTGCTTTTGTCATTCAGTTTATTGTTGTGATAAGAGACTGAAGTTCTGAAAAATGTATGTTTTTTGTTAAGTTTTACACAAATATCAAGAATTTTATCGATTTTTTTTTTTTCTTTCTTCGTTATTCAAAAATTTTGTTTCGTTATTTCATCAAATGCCTATTCTGACCTTAGAATTTGTGTATTTCCTTTTGAAAATTAGTGAGTTGTTATGATGAGAGACTGGAGTTTTTAAAAATATATCGTTTTGGGACATTTTAACAAATATCAAGAACTTTGTTCCTTTTTAAAGTTGTTTTTTGTGATTTTCTCGATTCCCAAATTTTTAAGGGGTGGGGTTTACTTTGACAAACTTATCTCAATAACCTGTTATGTGATTCATTTGAAATTTGTTGTAATGATTCATAGCAAGTAGATGCACACCTACATAGAATATCTTTTATCAACTTACTTTCATTTACAAGTTATAAGCCATCAAAGTCTTGGGAAAAGTTAATTTGACGAGGATTTTATGTGCCAGCCCGTACTTCAGTATTTTATATGTTAATTGCAATTTTTTACGGTACTGTAACATCCCTTATTGATGTTGTTGATATATGTTATAATGATAATCCTAGCAAGTATCATGCTTCTAGCTTTGTTCAACTAGTGGAAAAATTCTTGTCACAATGTGTGTCAAAATTTACCTGTGGAAGTCATGAAATATGCAATAAAATCATGATCAGTATGGAAAAAAAACTCGTTTAAGTCTTTTTTTTCAAATTTATAACACCAGTTCTTTCATATGATACGAAAAAGCATGAATAACATGCTTCGGAAAAGAAATTTCATTTTAGCATGTAAACCTCCCCTTAAACAATTCAAAACCCAACTTGAAAATGAATATACAAATAGCACAATAGAAAGAAATAGAATGCACTCAGATGTTTTCACTTTTTGCAGTTTATTCAATTTGACATTTGGAAATTAAAAATGTATTTGATCGGTTCCAATTTATATATATATATATATATATATATATATATATATATATATATATATATATATATATATATATATATATATATATATACATAGACTGTTAAAACCTAAATTCTGCATAATATTACATACTTATGTTTACAATAATTGAAAAACATTTCACTCTTCGCTTTCCTTCTTACAGCTAAAACTTGAACAGCTGCTCAGTTCTAAGAGAAGAATCATTTCTTCTAAAAAAATCAAAGCAAACTGATGACAGCTACTAAAGCAGAAGATGTTGCAGGAATGACTCATAATAAAGTGGAATTCTATAAGTTATGGCCTTGACATTGAGCTCTGATCACCACTTCATTCTATTAATTCCATGTTTATCTCTTGGGAAAGAAAATATTTCAGTTGTGTACATCAAGTTGCAGAAAACAGACTTCTCCCTAGAAGAAAAAAAAAAAACAACAAAAAAGAGAAAGAAAACAACACTACTCTACACTCCCTCAGCAAATTTTCCCTAACCCTATGATTACAATGAACAATTTTATATTATGTCTAACAAAACAATACACCACAATAAAAAAAAATATTGTAATATAGTGAAACTTATGAATCTCAGCCTTAGATTTAAATGTAAGTGAATAAACCGTTTTTTGTTTGTTTCATTGAAATTCACCCTATCCATCATGTGAGGTGATCTTAGGAAAAATTAAGAGGAAACAGCGAGATAAAAGGGTAAGAGACAGAGTGAAAGGACAGAAGTAAACAAACTACCAACAATTTGGACAAATAAACTGTTCATTACTCAAAGCCAAGAGTAAATTACAGTGATTAGATGCATGAGTCATGAAGAGGTACAAATTCAACATTCTGCATTTGTGACATACCCAACATTTATTAACATTCCGACATTATATGGCGATGGCATTTTACGTCAATATTGACAATCCTGTAACAGTTGCAGTCACTGCTACTCCAGGGCTTATCTTATTCTGAGGAAAGTATGGATACCAGCCACACTTCCTTCCGTGCTGAATTTGCCTCTTCTACATTTAGTTAAAGTAATGATGAACAGGTCAATAAGGTACAGGAGGTTGCAGGGGTATTTCCAAATAGGCCTTTTTGGTTGGAATTCAATTTTTGCCAGGGTGGAGGCTGAAATGGCCTGTTCTTTCCGAGTTTTCACCCATCGAAGGTTCTTTTATATGCGCAAAGGCACATGGGACCTCCTAGACTATTGTCAGTCTCCGATAGGACTAGGCACTAATTTTAACATGCCTCCTACAATATAAGGGGAGCAGAAGAAACCTGAAAAACAGATTTCAAATTCAAGTCTGCACGGCAGGGCTTTGAACCCAGACATCTGGCTTGGTAGGCGAGTGCTGTTCCTACTGAGTTGTCTACTTCCTCATTATATACAACAATAATAAATAAATAACACTTATACTATACAGTCATTTCTCGCAAACAACACATCAAGCGACTGCTCAAGAAAAAGACACTTTCAAAGTAAAAGCCACCCCTAACGTCCTCAAAAAGGAAAGAAAATGAAGAAAAATAAAGGCTCAAACACAAGAAATTCCTAAACACAACTGAAAACAAAATACAAAAAAAGCACCAACAATAATGTGAAAATCAAAATACAACATAAAGGCATTATTTTCTAGACTACAGTATTGAGAAATGTAAAAAAAAGGGAAAAGAATCAAAAACCAACCAGTAACCAGAAGCAAACAAACATTAGCAAATCATAAAATAAAAATGTGAATATTATATATTTTCCTCTTTAAAACCAATCAAAAACATTTATTATTTATTGTAATTGTAACACACGTAGACCTATCTATCTTTCTGTCTAAACCATACATACATCTGCCTGTCAAGTTTATATGTTTCTTTCAATTTCCTTTTTAGTTCACAGCGTCAAATTCCTGTAGCAAATCGTCCCTCTTAGTTGTGGCCGGCAAAACTCATTAATTACCGATGTGCGTTCACCTGTCAGGGGTCAAGCACGGTCAGCTGGATACCCGGGTAGGTGATCGCCCCGTTGAGATTTTTATAAAAAATTACACTATTTTATCTCGCTATAACAGCCCTTCTCTCATACCGATTGTGTCAGTCTTTGTTTCTACCATAGTATCAACATCTTGTCTGTTCTCTGTGAAAGTATCATGTCTCTTGGATTTGTAACTTTTCTGAAAAAAAAAGCATTTTTAATATGTATTGTATGTATCTTTCTCGTTTTTTTTGCTTTGGTCATTATATTTGATTTAATTGCTAAAAACTATGCGAACATAGTTAACGAACAAAAATGAGTTTATTTCAAAGATTGGTTATCGCACTTCACTCTGTAGAAAAAAAAAATTTGTGGTCACAAACCATTACAAAGTTATATTATAACGTTCTTCCTCCACCCACTCCCTTTTTGCCTAAGTTAAATACGTATGTAACGTGTTTTCCTTGAACGTAAATCATTTTTAACCGATTTTCCTTTATCCAATCGATTTTTACTGACCCCTTATTTTTTCAAATAAATCTAGTATGGATCCCCCCCTAGAGAATCATCATTTTGCCGTCAGTGAATTGTGCCACATAAAAGAAAAATTAACACATAAGGAAAAACAGGCAAAGATAAAGTCACTGATGTGTGATAAAATTGATAAAATGCGAGACAGCAGCACATTCCATGGACAACAAAATTACAGACACTCTCTCACAGAGCTTGGGCAGGTATTAAAATAATATGACAGTTGTTGGAAACAAGCACACGAAACACAAACATAGCTTGACCTCTATCAGACTTGCCTTCCTTTTTTAGTGACAATGACATTGATAAAGCCACATACACTCAAGAAGTGCGGGACACTGAGCATAAATTATCACAAATAACACATGAAAAACTCACACATAGATCGGGTCCCATTGTATCATCCTTAGATAAAGTTCTTACCAAACACAGAATCACACCACAGGCATACCACAGTCGATCTTTTATTGGCAACCACTGTTATAAATACTTACAAGAAAAGGTTTATACAGACCTTACGCAAACAATCATCACACAGACAAAGGCATGCACACATTGCCCAATAGTTATTGATGAAGCACACACGATAGCGTTAATTTTCAACAATATCAACAAAGCATTTAGTAAAGCCCACAAATCAATCTCACACACAAAGAATTAATGAAAATTCAATTAATGACATTTAACAGGATTTAGACACATAAATGAGCATGTATAGACAAAGCTTTCAAACAAAACAATCACAAAACAGCATATTTTAGAGCATCATTGCACCCCATTTGAATAACAGTACAAATTCGGACTTGGGTTGCTGGGTAAACAGGGAACAGAAAGCTGTCATCAGTCCATTGCAAGGATAGAGAGACGAGCACGAGGCATTATAAACTCACAAATGAGAATGAAGTTCATAATGAATGCACAAATATTAGAAAACAGCCCCCTGGTGCATGCACGCAGACCGACCTGCAAGTAACATTAAATGTACATAGTGATACATATCTTATTTTATTGTGTTTAAGAGTTATTCCTTCAATGATATTGTTTGTTTCCGTTAGTCTCATTACAGGAGTATTACAAAAATCGACATTGTTCTGTTCATCGTGATGAAATGCAATCTATCTTTTAGTATGTACGTACATGTATGTATTGTCCTTATTTTGTGAAAGTTTGATGGCATTCGTCTGTACATAATTTGTGTTAAAGCGTTTTACTTAATACCCTATGTCTGTTATTGTACTGAAATGATGGACCTAATTGAGGCCTTGATTGTGTGGAAACGAAACGCTTCTTGATAAATTTCTTTCATCAGTCAATTGCAACACTCTCTTTAAAGTTAGGGGAAGCCTTCGCATTTGTTGTCGATGGCTATCTTAGCCAGATACAAGCTGATTAATTGGACCTATAAATTACCGTTAAGTGCGGCAAAGCTAGCAGGGAGCGAACGCTACCTGGCGGCCCTTTGCTGACCTCGGTCAGCGTGACCCAGGTGCACCGCATCGGCAAACTAAGAGGGACGAGTTTTGTACGCTGTGAGTTAGGTAGGAAAGGGAAAGATAACAGACAGATAAGAACATGAAAGATGCGAAGAAAGAAGAGAAACAAATATTGATGATGCGTCTATAAGCAGTTTGATTCACTCAGAGTGATTGAAGAGGAAATAGCAAGATGAAAGATAAGCAAAGGGGTGAAAAGAGAGTAGCAGAATCCTCCAGTTACCAGCAGGACCTGCCAACCGTCACGGAGATAGATTATTAGTTTACCTTCATCAAAATTTGCCCTGTCCCTCTACCATTGTAGTGGTCTTACTCAGGGTGAATTAAGAGGAAACAGCAAGATAAAAGATAAGTGAAAGAGCAAAAGGAAAGAAGTAGGACCTACCAGCAGGACCTGTCAACCACCCACCCACAGAGATAAGCAGACATAATCCAAACACTGTCTACCCCCCCAATCCTCACCCCCCCAAAAAAAAAAAAAAAAAAAAAAGTTGGATAACTGAGATGTCCGATAAGTGGAGTTGACCCTGAGCATGTTTGTTTGTTTCATTGAAATGCATCCTGTCCACATCGCTGTGATGTCAGCGTGAATTAAGAGGAAACAGCAAGATGAAAGATAACTGAAAAAAAAGGAAGGAAAGAAATATGACCTATCCATCAGCAGTGCCCGCCCGATCACCAGCCCCTGGACATGAAAAAAACCCAGCCAAACATTTGAAAATCATAGATTACATGAAGTACGTAGGTGCGTACAAATGCATCCACTGTAGCCAGGCTCTCTTTCATAAGAATGGATAAATGATTTCATGTGAATGTGATGCACTTGTAGTTCCGCTTGCTGCTAAGCGGATAAGTTATACGTAACTGGCAGTAGACTGTATTAAGCATCACATTAAAAAGCAATCAGTACAGATCAATCATACACAAATTACAAGCCTTAGCGCAGCGTAGCTTTGAGAAACGGCAAAAGTGTAAATGTAAGAAGAAAAAATCAAAACTATCATTTAAAAGAAATTACTTTTGTCTTCTTTCTTCTTTAACAATATAAAGAAGGATTAAGAAGCAATGGAAGCGTTCTGACATTTAAGCAAAGGACAGCTGACAAAATATTTTATAAAATTGTAGAATGAACCTCTTCATACCAAATATATTTTCCTGATATTTTTGTCACAACATTTCCCTGTGCTGGATTCAGGGTCAAATTCACACGCGTCACTGATGAATTATCAGTTCCTGTTCCTCTGTACTACGGGTTCCGTTTTCTTATTGTGAAAACATTTTCTTTCCACCAATGGGATTAAAAGGTAATAAATTCATTTGTGCTATGATTTATCATTGTCTTTCCTTCAATCCCTTTTTTGTATATATATATATATATATATATATATATATATATATATATATATATATATATATATATATATATATATATATATATATATATATATATGCATGTAATACATGTAGCATACATATGTTATTATGTACATATTATGGTTGTCCATATTAAATAGGGCAATATGGCAATCTGCACATGACAATAAAAAGAATTAGAAATTATAGGAGACAAACATGCCTCTTGATAATAGTATTGGACTTAGACCTACATGCATGATAAATAAATAAAGTATGTATCTTACATTTATAGCAGGATAAACGATTTGCACCATGTCAATTGTAAAAATAATAATTTAAATAAATTAGAACTCTGTCGAGCAAGTCAGTGGAACAATAATAAATATAACAGATCACTGAAACAAACATTGTGGCAAAAATATGGAACAGTTGACCAGAAGCTCTATCAAAGAGCAAAAGGATGAAAAACTCACAGCACAGCCTGCAAAGAAGCAGAGGAGGTCAGCAATGCGTACTAATGATGGCAGTGAACAGCCCACAGCCAGTCAGCTTCAGACTTGATTTTATCCACAACTAAGGTGATCCCGGGGATTTTTTGGTAGGATTCTTTATTTAGCCCAGACTGCCCTGTAAACAGCCAAGGGATCTTTAAAATGCACAGAGCGTTGTGATCTGTACACAGGGCCTCCTTTTTACTGTCCGACTCTGATGGGACTAGGTGTTATCCACCTACCTGGACCAGGGCGGTAGATTTTGCTAAAAATAAATAAATCACGAAATGTTTTCAACCGCCTACAAGGCCCGAACCCACTACCTTTTGGTTGAGAGGCCAACACCTTGACTCTGGACTACCAAGTCCCCAGCTTCAGACAGCTAAAGCACTCTTTTCATTGGAAAGTCTGTGATAGGTGTTCATACTGAAACCAGCCATCGCAAATAATCATCAGCCAGTGTTTCATGAAGGCACCATGTGGGTTGTTGCTCGCTTCCCTGGTGACAGTCATCATTCTTTTGACACTCAATGACGACAATACACATCTTTCCCGCTCAATCCTTCGCACTGCTCTTCCAACGAAATGCACAGAACATGATTGGTATTCTACTTGATTGTGTCACCTCTTAATAATAGGTTCAGTAGCTCATCAAATAACTTCATCAGATCCTCGAATGACAGAGATGAGAAAGGAGATTCATGATTGCAAATACCTGATTCATACTTGGCACGTGAAGAAGCGGCTCATCAAAACTTGGAGGTTTCATTCTGAAATATTCGGCAAACTTAATCAAATTCTCTTTCAAATGTGGGATCAAAACATGATAGGCTTCACATTGTTGCTGCTGTTTGCTTATCAGGTGAACTGAAAACCTTGAATGCAATATAAACGCAAAATTTCCGTCGTTTTGTGAGTGCCCTAAGTCCTAGATATAAATCAAATCTAGATTTAGCTGTTGCTTGTGGACTCCAGTAAACGTATTTATTGAGCAAACTGACTGTTGATGGCTGGCATCCATATAAACACATTGCTGAGCAAAGTTGGCTGTCACTGACAGATGCTGACTCTCTGTGATCTGTACAAATAAAGCCAAAGATTTTGACCATATATCCCTACTATCAGCAAGGCAAAAGAAATATTGACTTTTCAAAAGGTCTCTTTGCGACAAAATACTCTTCTTAAGTACATAAAATGGCATTGCTGATTGTAAAGAAAGTAATTTTTGCTGGTAGCAAAGTCTAAAAAAAACCAACAATATTATTATACAATAGTATCTTCAGAATAGAATGTTACAATGCACTACGCAAAAGAGAAAGGAAGAGTTTTAATTTTTCATTACCAGACATAGATGAAAATAAAAGTCACATGGTAATTTCCATTTTCTTTGGACTAATAAAAAGTTGAAATATATATGGTAATCTGAAATTAATTAAAAAAGCATTTACAATTTTTAGAAACCAAAAGTAAAGAAAAATGAATAATCGCTGCATTGAGGCATTCAGCTTTGGTATAAGAACAACCATTTAAACAAAACAAAAAATCCCCAATGACAACCACTACATTCACATACTGTTTATAAACGTATTGCGTATGAAACTGAATCACAAATGTATGACAGATTGATGAATACAAAAATAGCTTCAATAAAAATAAAAAATTGAACACTTTAAAGCTCAGAGCAAACAGTTTTCAGACTATTTACAATGAATGCATCATGAGTCGACATCATAAGTTTCAATTGATTTTCATAATCTAAGTGAGAGAAATGGTCTTCTGTGGTCCCTTCATTGACATACTTCACATTACATGAAACAAAAGTACACCCACTGGCCTTTTTTTGGTGGTCTGGATATGCACATCTTACAAAGGAAAATCAAAATAGTGTTCTAAAAATAATATATTACAGATATGAAATTATTTACAGGAAGACAGTTCATGAACACACAATAACAGATCCCTCATGTTTGAAAATAAAAACAAAAGGGACAAAAAAACCCACCAAAAACACAACCAGCAAAATGTGAGATTTGAGGATGGAACTAAAGAAGATCATGACACTGTAAGTAGTGTTAACTCCCTTTTCCAACCGTCTGATGTATCATGAATCTGTGACAAATTCATTATCTGTCAGTGAGAAGTAGTGAATGTGTCATCAAACTTGTGACTGTCACGTACGGTAATGAAATTAAAATTTTAGTGTTGCTACGTCCGGTCGATTTTGCGTTGTATCAAAGAGAGACACTTCAAGGTTTTTGACTTACTCCATCCAGTTGTGAAAAGAGTGCCAGCTATAAAACAAGAAACAAGCCTGCTGTTATTGCTACACACTAGCATCTTGTTCATGGGGTTGTTTTGCATGGTGAAAACTTATAAACCGGGCAGTGCACAGGTAAGCATACCTGTACGGGAGTAGATGATACAGCCCGCCACGAGTCTCCTGCTGCCTTGCAGGCGGGTCTTTGCCGACCAAAGGCTAAGGGATTTAACCCTGACAGAAAACAACCTGCTGCCTTGCAGGCTGGTCTTTAATGACAAAAGGCTAAGGGAGTTAACCCTGACAGAAAATAACAAGGCCTGGTAGGGGGCCTCAAGGTGGGAGCCCCACCATCTACCTAGGGTACAGTGGGCTAAACCCTGCTTATCCAAAAACAAACAGATTCAGAGAAATAAATATAATACAACTGGCTTGATCTTTCGAAGATGAACTTGGAAACAAATACGGACTGTGCTGTGATTTTTAGAACATGGAACGTTAGGGCAATAAATGGAAAAGAGTTAGAATTAGTTGAAGAAATGGAAAAGTTCAAAGTAGATATTTTGCCATTACAGAAACAAAGAAAAAAGGACAAGGAATGGAAAATGTAGGACCAAATCATATTTTGATCTTCTCAGGAGTAGATGTCAAAAATAGAGCTAGAGCAGGAGTAGGGCCTCCTAGTGCATAAAAGGCATGAAAAGCTACTAGAAAGTTGTAAATTTATAAACCCACGGCTATTAGAGGTAAATATTAAAACAAAAGGAAGAGAAATTAAATTATTAATAGCTTATGGACCAAATGAAGATGCAACTAAAGAAGAAAAAGATATTTTAAAAACGATTTACAAATAGCTGCAGAGTATCTTCAAACACCAAACAGAAACTAATGGTTTGAGGAGACTTAAACGCTAGAGTAGGCAACAATGTAGAAACGGAGGAGTAATAGGTAAAGAAGGAAAGACAACAACTTCTCAAAATGGAGAGAGACTAATATTGATTTTTGCCTAAAGAATAACATGAAAATAGCCAACACCTTTTTTCCTCATAAAGATATCCACAAATATACAGGAGTAAATGAAGACAGGTGTGAAAAGTCAATGATAGACTACATAATAGTTAGCAGCTCCCTTTTTTACAGTACATTGGATGCAAGAGTAAACAGAGGAGCAGAAATATTTAGTGATCATCACTTGGTGATTGCCAAAATGAGATTACTGACTGAAGAAAACAAACAAAAAAGGAAAGAGGAGATAGCTACTTAATTCAAAATAAAGGAACTAAATTAACCAGTAGTAAAACAAGTATACCAATCTAGGACAAAAAGATTTATCAGTGAGAGACAGATGGATTTGAATGATAGCACAATAGAAGAAAAGTGGCAGATGTATAAAGAAACACTCCTCAGTTGTACTGAAGAGGTCTGTGGTAGGAAACAAATTAAAGGAGAAAGGAAAAGAACAGCATGGTTGAATGAGAATGTCAAGATTAAGATCAAAGAAAAGAAGGATGCCTGGAAGAAATACTTGCAAACAAAGAGACCAGAGGATAGGATAGATTATGTGAATAAAAGAACTATCGCCAAAGAGGAAGTTAGGGATGTAAAACAGGAACAATGAGAAGAGTTTGGACAAAGACTTCAAGAAAGCTATCAAGGAAATCAAAAGCTGTTCTGGGGGCAATGAAGAGCATGAGAAAGATCAAAGCATGCCCAATACGACAAATTAAGAATGCCAAAGTCAAAACAGGTGCCAGACAACTGGAAAAAGGGAACGGTAGTACCAATACATAAGAAAAGGATCAACTATGGAATGCTCTAACTGTAGAGGGATATCACTACTTAGAGTTCCAGGAAAAGTATATGTCAGGATACTGGAAATGAGACTAAGGAAAAGAGCAGAGGACCAGATTGAAGAGCATCAGAGTGGATTAAGACCAGGAAGAAGTGTAAAAGATCACATATTTACAATTAGACAAATAATAGAAAATTACTTGAGAGAAACATTGACTTGCACCTGTGTTTTATTGACTTAGAAAAGACATTTGACACTGTGAGGACACTTAACATTAAAAGAACACAATGTAGAGCAAAATTTAATAGAAGCCATTAAAAGTTTTTACAATAAACCAACATGTGCAGTGAGAGCTGGAAACATATCTGCAGAATTTGATGTAGATATAGGAGTAAGACAGGGTTGTGTCCTTAGTCCTCTTTTGTTTATCACATTTATGGATTCAGTCGCAAAGGCATCCTCAATAATGAAGAAAATGAATGTAGGTATGTAGAAGCTCAAACCAGTAAAAGTATCAATGCTTTCATTTGCCGATGATTTAGTTCTGTTTTGGAAAATCAGAAAGTGACCTTTAGTTGAATATCAACATTATGAACAATGAACTAAACAAAAGATGAATAAGAGTAAATGCAAAGAAAACCAAAACAATGCTAGTAACTAGGAAGCTAAAACACAAAATCTTAAACTGGGCAGGGAGAATTTAGAACAAGTTCAAAGCTACAATTACCTAGGAGTAATGATTAACTCAGAGGGAAAACTAATAGAAGAAATCAGCCAGAGAATCAAAAATGCAAGTGCAATATATAACCATCTAGGAAAGGCATTTGTAGGTAAACAAGAATTGTCAACAAAAACCAAAATGGCAGTATACAACACAGTTTATTGTCCTACTCTCCTCTATGGCAGCAAAACCTGGACCTTAGACAGTAGAGAATACAGTAGAGTACAAGCAGCTGAAATGAAATATCTAAGAAGAGTAGTAGGAAAACTAAAAGAGACAAAATCAGAAACACAACAATAAAAGATCAAACTAAAGCAGATGGCATAAAAACTAAGATAGAAACAAATCAATTGAGATGGTTTGGGCATGTAAACAGAATGAATGACAATAGAGTAGCTAAATAAGTATACAGTGTTAAAT
This sequence comes from Doris montereyensis, assembly GCA_037039925.1. Taxonomy (NCBI): domain Eukaryota; kingdom Metazoa; phylum Mollusca; class Gastropoda; order Nudibranchia; family Dorididae; genus Doris; species Doris montereyensis. The sequence continues at coordinate 14,549 of JAXRKP010000369.1, read as the reverse complement.
CGCAAGGTAAAAGACCAAAAGGCAAACCTTGGAGAAAGTGGGAAGAAAATATAAAAGAGGCATTGAAGCATAGAAATTTAACTTTTTTGGAAGCAAACAGAAAATGCCAGGGCAGGGCACCCTGGAGAAAGATCATCTCGGGCATTTGAACCCATACACAGAAAGGTAGAATGGGAACTGATAAAGAAAGAAAGAAAGAAAACTTATAAAAGCTAGAGATACCAACATAAGTTTAAACTCTGTGGATCTCTAGGTCTGGAAGGAGTTTTAATTGTCGTTTAGGGTGTTTTCAAACTTTTTAAGTAGAATATAAAACTCAATATGTTTGGAATCCATTATAACTGTCAAGGAGAGTACTACTACCTGTTCTCAAAATCTCTACATTTTTGTTGTTCTTGCGGTTAGATATACTTGTACACTTCCATCGAAATCTTACCTGCTACTTCAAAGAATTTCTCAAGAAATACTACCTACCTACAAGCATACACAAATATATAAATCTTCCATACATAATAATACAAACACCCTATACACATGGGATTTTCAACCATGATCAAGAGAGCCAGAGGCTAAAACTGCAAACACGATGTCACAAAGGCCCACACTTTGTTTTTTTAAAAACATGTTCATGTCGTCAGCATAATAATGTAGGTAAACCTCTCTGTGCTGCCCTCAATAACATACAACTACAACCAAATGAACGGAAACCATTGACACGCATGATCCCTCACTCAAGAATAGACTCACACCTACACTCCATTTTTATCATCAACAGTGAGACAATGCAACAACATCCCCATAGACCATAGAAAGTCACATGATTTTAACCACCTTCAAGTTCAAGACTATTAGGCTGAACAAAATGATGTGCAAAGCTGTAGAGTCTTCAACTTCAAGATGGAAGTTACAGCTTTAGAAAGAAGAATAAGAAACAATTGATTGTCAGTGCGCTGAGCAAAACAGACATGGAGGGCAGATAAAACTCCCAAAGTTTTGCGTGAGTTAGAAAACTTGCGACAGGATACTCAGCATCAGCCATAACCACATGAACTTACAATACACATAACTAGTTGCGTTTAAAAACGAAATGGGAAAACTCCCGTCTGGTTATCACTCGTCCCTTGCACAGTCAATGCCCTGATAGTTACAATACAAGATGTGCAATCTGGAATGATCATTTCAGTATTCAAGGAAACAACACTGAAAGACAAAATCATATATATATATACACATGTATATATTATAGACATGTCAAAATTCATTACACCTAAATCATAAGGCTTTGTTGTGGAGCTGGTTGAACTTATCAAAATTGGGGACCCAAATTATGTCATGGACAGCAAGAACTGTTATCCCATATCCAACGTCAAATTAAATGATGAAATCAAAACGGAGATATAATGGTGCTGTGAGCGGCAGTTTCCTCCACTTCAGGTAGTTCCCTGAGAGCATCGCTGATGGTACCCTTGTCAACCATGTCCAAGATCATTTTTGTCAGCAGAGTCAACCTTGTCCAAAATGCTTTTCTTGCTCTTATAGGGAAAAACAATTAAAAAATTTTAAACGATAAAAAGATACAAAACACTTAATATGTGAGGACATAGGTGTAACCCCCCCCCCCCCCCCCCAAAACCACAAAATAAAAAGAAATACTCATGTGCTACGTTTACATTTCTCCTCTCGGATCGCCTAGAAATATATTGACAATCTGGCGAACCATTCAACATTCATCCCCCCCCCGCCCCCACCCTGTAGTAACTCCTTCACCAAAACAGCATAATTGATGTTCTAGTATATCAACCAAAGCATGTTCTGGCAATTTAAGACGCCTAAAATGCTGCCTCAAGAAATTGAAGGTAAAAAATTAAAATATCCTAAATTTATTATAAACTGTATATTCCTTTCCCATCTCCCACTGTCACATTAAACTGATACAATTTTTAGCAATGCAGAGACCTACTGCTAAACAACAATAACATATCTCACAAATAACTATATTTCTGTACAATATATACCACAAATACCAATGCTGTTTAATACAACTCTTAAACACATATTGGTATATAATGTATTTCACACACTTGTGTAAAAACAATACAGAAAATAGTTGGTTCACGGACAGCTATGAGCAGGATAGACCTTTAATTAAACCAAGAAATTGTCACCATATTCTGTCATCTTTTCATTTTCCCAATAATGTATTTTATTTAGAAACATGGAAAGAAAGAAATTTTCTTTTGTTCAATTGACAATTTGTTTTCACAGTACCAAACAAGTTCAGATTTGGCATCTTGAACATTCAATGATTCATAAAAAAGAAGAAAAAAAGTCCTCAACAGAATTCCAATGAATATTCACAGGACTGAAACTAGTGAAACTGAGAAAGCATTACAAAATGAAAAGACTGAGATACCTTTGAGCCATCTGCGAGATCTTCGTCATATTCATCATCCTCATCTCTCTTGTTCCTGCCGACAGCCCATACCTCTATGGTGTCCACTTTAAATTCAGTGCTGGCAGATAATTGGGGACTTCCATACGTTGTACAACCCCGTGACCCTGCTTTGCTGTGGCCATTGTCAAATGACTGGTCGATCCACAGCCCAAAATATTCCAGCTGGCCTCCCATACCCTGAAAAGAAAAATATGCAAAAGAGGAGGATAAGGAGAAGAAACAGAAGAAGAATACAAAATGAAAGAAAAGGTAAAAAAAGAAGATGAAGAAGAAGAAAGAATTCAAGCTACAAAGCAGATCCTTGCATGACACTCAGCTGATTGAACCCTGATAATGTTTACTATTTCCATGACGTCTAAGATTTGTTTTATTATTCAGTCATCTACATCCAGCATCAGCACTGATGCCAGGGATCGGGTGGGACCTTTCAATTCTATATAAACAGCCTTTGTTCATTGCAAAGGGATCTTTCATATTAATGATCAAAGTTGCAAAACACAAAATTGGGACTATCATCAAATCACTATCCTTTTCTCCGGGCAGTGGACAGGTAAGCACCTGTACGGGGAGTAGATGATCCGCCCTCCTTGAGTCTCCTGTTGCTTTGCAGGTCGGTCTTGGCTGACCAAAGCTAAAGGAGTTAACCCTGACAGAAAACAACCTGCTTCCTTGCAGATCAGTCTTGACTGATCAAAGATTAAGGGAGTTAACCTTGACAGAAAACAACAACCTGTTGCCTTGCAAGCTGGTCTTGAATGACAAAAGGCTAAGGGAGTTAACCCTGACAGAAAATAAGAAGGCATGGTAGGAGGCCTCAAGGTGGCAGCCCCACCATCTACCTAGGGTACAGTGGGCTAATCCTGCTTATCCAAAACAACCTGATTCAGACAAATAAATGCAATATACCCGGCTTGACCTTTCAACGACGAAAATGGAAACAAACACGGACTGTGATTTTTGAAACATGGAACGTTAGGGCAATAAATGGAAAAGAGTTAGAATTAGTTGAAGAAATGGAAAAATTCAAAGTAGACATTTTTGCCAGAAATAAAACAAAAATGAAGGACCAAATAATATTTTAATCTTCTCAGGAGTAGATGTCAAAGATAGAGCTAGAGCAGGAGTAGGCCTCCAAGTGCATAAAAGGCACGAAAAGCTACTAGAAAGCTGGAAATTTATAAGCCCACTGCTATTAGAGGTAAATATTAAAACAAAAGGAAGAGAAATTAAATTATTAATAGCTTATGGACCAAACGAAGACGCCACTAAAGAAAAAGATATCTTCGAAAACGATTCACAAATAGTTACAAAGAATCTGAAACACAAACAGGAACTAATGGTTTGAGGAGATTCAAACGCTAGAGTAGGCAACAATGTAGAAACGTCAGGAGTAGTAATAGGTAAAGAAGGAGAGACAACAACTTCTCCAAATGGAGAGAGACTAACAGATTTTTGCCTAAAGACTAATATGAAAATAGCCAACACCTTTTTCCTCATAAAGATATCCACAAACATACAAGAGTAAATGAAGACACATGTCAAAAATCAATGATAGACTACATAATAGTTAGCAGCTTCCTTTTTTTTTTACAGTACTTTGGATGCAAGAGTAAACAGAGGAGCAGAAATAGTTAGTGATCATCACTTCTTCTATCTTCTATCTGTCCCATGGCGGAGGCCGTCGGGGGCTACCGATGACCAAATAACCAGTCTTCTCAACCCCTTCCCGTCCTCCGCCCGTCTCATCAGCTCACTTAGCTTCAGGCCCGTCCATTCAGTGATATTGTCCTCCCATCTCTTCTTTTGTCTGCCTCTTCTCCTACCTCCTCTGACAGTTCCTTGAAGCACGGTTTTTGGAAGCCCTCCTTCTCTCACCAAGTGTCCCAACCATTTCATTTTGCGCCTTTTGACAGTGGTGAGGAGGTCTTCGTAAGAACCAATGGTTAAGTCTTATTCTGTCTCTGATTTCCTCATTGTTGATATGGTCCTTGTGAGAGATACAGAGCAGTCTTCAAAGCACCTCATTTCTTCACTTAATGATTGCCAAAATGAGATTACTGACTGAAGAAAACAAACAGAAAAGGAAAGAGAAGAAAGCTACTTAACTCAAAATAAAGGAACTAAATAAACCAGTAGTAAAACAGGTATACCAATCTAGGATAAAAAGATTTATCAGTGAAAGACAGATGGATCTGAATGATATCAGAATAGAAAAAAGTGGTAGATGTACAAAGAAACACTCCTCAGTTGTACTGAAGAGGTCTGTGGTAGGAAACAAATTAAAGGAGATAGGAAAAGAACAGCATGGTGTAATGAGAATGTCTAGACTAAGATCAAAGAAAAGAAGGATGCCTGGAAGAAATACTTGCAAACAAAGAGACAGTGAATAAAAAAGAACTATCGCCAAAGAGAAAGTAAGGAAAGCAAACAGGAACAATGGGAAGAGTTTGGACAAAGACTTCAAGACAGCTATCAAGGAAATCAAAAGCTGTTCTAGGCGGCAATGAAGAGCATGAGAAAGACCAAAGCATGCCCAATATGACAAATTAAGAATGCCAAAGGAGAAATAATAAAAGAAGACAGCCGTGGAGAGAGTATTTTCAAAAATTACATAATCCCTCCAGAACATATGAAACAAAGGAGTAAAGATCAATTAGTACTAGTAACAAGTAATCCAGATGAGACAGCTGAAGATGTAGATATGTCAATGGAAGAAATCCAAATAGCTATAAGAAAAACTGAAATTAAGAAAAGCCCCAGGAGCAGATCAAGTCTATCCAGAAATGATTAAAAACCAAGGGAGAGAGGCAGACAAACTACTACATGCAATATGCCAACAAGCATGGAAGTCAAAACAAATGCCAGACGATTGGAAAAAGGAAACGGTAGTACCAATATATAAGAAAGGATCAACTATGGACTGCTCAAACTCAAACTATAGAGGGATATCACTACTTAGCGTAGCAGGAAAAGTGTATGCCAGAATACTGGAAATGAGACTAAAAGAAAAGAGTAGAGGATCAGATTGAAGAACATCAGACTGGATTAGACCAAGAAGAAGTGTACAAGATCACATTTCACAATTAGACAGATAATACAAAAATTCCTTGAGAGAAACATTGACTTGCACCTGTGTTTTATAGACTTAGAAAAGGCATTTGACACTGTGAGGAGGGACGAACTATGGCATTCAGCAAACTAAAGAACACAATGTAGAGCAAAATTTAATAGAAGCCATTAAAATCAACATGTGCAATGAGAGTAGCTGGAAACGCATCTGCAGAATTTGATGTATATAGAAGTAAGACAGGGTTGTATCCTAAGTCCTCTTATGTTTATCACATTTATGGATTCAGTCGCAAAGGCATCCTCAAAAATAAAGAAACTGAATGTAGATATGTGGAAGCTCAAAGTAGTAAATGTAGCAATGCTTTCATTTGCTGATGATTTAATTCTGTTTGGAAATCAGAAAATGACCTTTAAGTCGAATATCAACATAAAAGAGAATGAAAGTAAATGCAAAGAAACCAAAACAATGCTAGTAACTAGGGAAGCTAAAACACAAAATCTTAGATTGGGCAGAGAGAAATTTAGAACAAGTTCAAAGCTACAATTACCTAGGAGTAATTTTAACTCAGAGGAAAACTAAGAGAAGAAATCAGCTAGAGAATCCAAAAGGCAAGTGCAATATATAACCATCTAGGAAAGGCATTTGTATGTAAACAAGAATTGTCAAAAACAAAATGGCAGTATACAACACAGTTTATTGTCCTACTCTGGCAGTGAAACCTGGACCTTAGACAGTAGAGAATACAGTCGAGTACAGGCAGCTGAAATGAAATATCTAAAAGAGTAGAAGGAAAACTAAAAGAGACAAAATCAGAAACACAACAATAAAAGATCAAATTAAAGCAGATGGCATAAAAAACTAAGATAGAAATAAATCAATTAAGATGGTTTGGGCATGTAAACAGAATGAAGGACAAGAAAATAGCTAAATCAGTATACAGTGCTAAATCCCAAGGTAAAAAACTAAAAAGCAGACCTCATAGAAAATGGGAAGAAGATACAAAAAGGCATTGAAGCATAGAAATTAACTTTTTTAGAAGGAAACAGAAAATGCCAGACAGGGCATCTGAACCCATACACCAAAGGTAGAATGGGAACTGATAAAGAAAGAAAGCTTCTGACAATGAACATAGAAAATCCTTTATTTCTTATAAGCGAGCATATATCGATGGTGTTGGGCACAAACTGGCCAAGTCTGAAATTTCCAATTTAAAAAAAAAAAGCTATTCATCTTAAAAGAGACTAAGGCTACACTGTGTAAAAACAGCAGAAGACATTATCTTATAGAAAGGCTTCAAAACTACAGTTAAAACCGTTCAGCTTTCTTTTTCATATCGGTACAAAACAGCCAAGTCAGATTTCAACTGAATGGGTCAGTCAAGGTACAAATGGCTGAGTGCTTCAATTTCTTATGTCTCAAAAACGGCCAAGTCAAGAAGTTATAATAAATTAAATTCATGTAAAAAAAATAATTAGCCCATTGGAACAAACATCCCATCCATCTCATGTGTGCAAAATGGTATGATTCAAAGATGATTTTCAAGAGAATTATTCAGTTGTTTGTCTCTCCTGTAAAATTAGTGTTTTCGACTTGGCCGGTTTGTGCCCAACATCATCGATATATTTTTAACACGTTTTTAAGGACCAAACTGTGGAATTCTTTTGATCAGCATTTTCATCATTTATTCATAATTTTACTGATGTCATAGCAAAAATAAAAAGTTCCCATATTTTCTGAAGATCTTAGTTTCCATTCTTAACAGGGTTGCCGCCTTTCTCCATTGATACAAATCTGTCCAGATGACCACTTGCCTTCAAAACCATTAAGTTTAAGTGGTATCCTTCAATTTTGATCATTATTCAAATAGGCTCAGCAGCGATTATAATAAAGTAAACAAAGAACCCTTTTGGGAACACATCAGAAGCACATGTGTGTGCATACACACAACAAAAACAGTTGTATCTGCCAACCCCTCCACATCCTATGACCAAACCCTTTTCTCAAAGCCCTTATCTACACTTAAAGAATAAATACCTTTTTTGATTTTTTTTAAAAAACACACAAAAAACAAATGAAGTCTAAAAGGGAAAGAAAATATCACTCACACAATAACTATGATGATGCCGGACTGGGGACAATGAGGTCCCAAATTCAGATCCTAGCAAAGCTAGGGGCTCGACATTGTATTCCATGGGAAGGACACTTAACACACATATTCCCCACCCAACCCAGGTGCAAATGCGTACAGGCACTAGCTTGGGAGGAATTACCTACATTAGACTCAGGAGGTGATTATTATCATCTGTTTCGTTTCACGCTTTTCCAAAATGGGATACGCTCCGACTCTTTGGGCCGTAACAGCCTCGAAGGAACTTTACTTGCAACAACCACGAGAAACGAAGGAAACATAGAAAACCATTGTACAACCTCCCTATTTCAGTCTCATGACAACAATAACAACAAAACTACATAGAAATTATGACTGACAAAAAGAACAAAACTTAGAAAAAAACATTTGCACTCACCACACCATTGGGCAGAGTCTGTACTTGAAAGTTCATGTACATATAGTTGTTATTGAAGCCAGTTGGTCGGTATATGCCAAAAGAAGGGATCTACTTTAAAGGTAACAACCTTCATTCCCTGTAATAGTGCAATGAAACATCTTATTATGATGAGAATAAAGCAAGGTTAAAAAGTGAGTGAGTTTACAATCTATCCTTTGCCCTCACCTTTTATGGGTTATCATAATTATTTTGTGATTTATTGTGTGTACTTCACAGTGGGTGAAAGTAAAAATGGAAATCATGACTGAAAATTTCATGAATGCACACAGTCTATCTAGATCTACATCGTCACTATCTGAATCTGAGTCAAATTTTCTGAATGAGACCTTAAGTCTCATCATAGATATGCCTTTCCTCAACTCCATAATAAAATGACACATTTTGATCGTTGTCTTCATCATTTGTCGTCTCCAAGAAACATGTCAGTCAGAAACTGGAACACCAGTCTGTTTGACTGAACTTCGATCACTTCTACTTTCACTTTAGGTGGAGCCACCATGTTCAAATTTGAATAAAATGAAGAGGATGACTACGGTTTAATAGTAGCCAGGTGTCATTTCCAGATCAATCGATTTTATACCTCATACCATCACAACAAAAGGATGCTATGTATGACCCCCTGTGATAGAAGGTGATGTGATGACCAATGGAAAGTGGCTGTTAGCAGGCGATGTGATGGGGCGAAATAAAAAAAATTAAAATGGCAACAGAAATAGAAAATAAGACAAAAAAAGAAAAGAAAGACAATTTATATGAAATAATATAAATTTCTATTTTAAAGCATTTGGTTAATCAACGTTATTAAATGGCGTTTCTTGGTTGCATTCTAAAAAAGACATTTTGAAGGGAAATGTGACGCAATGTCCCCACCCCTCCCCTCCGCCAACGACAACAACAAAACCAAGGTAACCCCTATTATTAATAGCAAGACTATGCCTTATATATATGCAGTGTTAAAATCAAACCTTGAAATTTAGAATTTATATTCCATGGCGTGGAAGAATAGCCGCCGAAGACATGACCCTCCTGGTCCCGACGAATGACAAGGTAGGTGGCCCCTTTCTTTACGTATGCTCTGGAGAAGCTGGGGAGAAACTTTCCTCCATGCGTCTGATTGCTGAAAAGAAGTCTCCACTAGTCTGTTGTTGATGGGGGCAGTGCGTGGTTTAGAAACAAGATAGTGGGAAAGTCCTAGGGATGGTTTTTAAACCTGGACCAGTTGGTGTCTTGAACCTGAGGAACTCTCAAGGCAAAGCATTTGGCCTGGATCACCTTGCTGTAATAAAGTAATTTAAAAAATTGACAACTTTATGTAGATTTTGGTCGTTGTTTATCTAAACTTATATCACACCCAGTCTATTACTATTAATGTGACTTAACATGAGAGACATTTCAGTTCTTCTTTCAGAGAGAGTCTTGTTGACAGGATAAATGCAGCAGGAAGAGATTATGGAACCATGACTAAAACAAAAAAGAGATATTTATAATTTGTATTTAAAATTAAATGAAAAGATCCCCCCCCCCCCCCCCCCCATGATATTATTTCACAATAACAAATATACATAAAAATACTGCCATTGCAGAATTGAAATTCAAGAAACTTACCTGAAGTGGGGAAGATGCCGTTGAGAACTTCATCAAATAAATCATGAAAGAGAGACACCTTGAGAACCATGTCTCAATGTCGAATTCAGAGAAAGACAAGTGAAGGTCACTTTCAAAATGCCATCTTTTGCCTTCTGGGTCCCTGAATTGGGATTTGTAGATAATGAATTTTAAAAACTATCACAAAGCTAAAGCTACTGAACATATTGTAACTAAAGCAATTTTTAAAAAGCCATAACATATTAACTGATCATTTGCAGAAAATGATAGGAACAAAATGAATGAAAATCAAGAAGGTAGTGTAATAAAGAAAAGATAAAGATGGATTTACATCTGCAACTCCCATGCAGGCGCACTTTTATTATTAATAATCTTCCAAAAGACCATTTTTTCTAGTCTTCCTCAACTCCTTGGGAAGCATATAGTACAGTTGCCTGTTAGGAGTTTCATATTAGCACTCTGACAAAACCGTTCTTTGCCTAAAGCTGGGTACCCATTCACGTTTGGGGCAAGCTATGGAAGCAGTGGAATGCCTTTCCTTGTGAGAAGAGTTTCATATTAGCACTCTGACGAAACCATTCTTTGCCAAAAGCTGGGTACCCGTTCACCTCTAGGGAAAGCTATGGAAGCAGTGAAATGCCTTTCCTTGTGATATGCAAACACTGTAGGTTCACAGTCCCCTGTATTTCCTCTTGCAATTTTGGGGAGAGTAAACATTGAAAATATTTTGTCATCATAGAGCCTCCAATGCACTTTCCATTTGAGACCCACGTGTAACCAATGACTCCATATTAACTGAGAGGTTGTAGCTGAACAACAGTAGTGTTGTGAGTTTGTAATCACGACACTGGTTCAGGCCCCCCGGCCGGCACAGGTGGGTTTTTTTCTCTCACAATGTTATACTCTTTGGAAAAGTACTCCCCCCCCCTTCTTTCCTCACTTGATTCAGGAGTGAATGAGTACGCAGTTATAGGTGGAGAAAGATTTTGCCAGAGTGTCAGTACAAAAAGTCTAACAAGCTTCTTGAGTACTATTTGCTCCCCCGGGAGTTGAGAAGGACTTTGAATGAAATGGCTTGCTGGGAGATAAATGATGTACAGTCGGTGAGTCTGCACTTATGTGGGGAAACGGACTATAGTCCATGTTTATCTTTATATTCCAAAATGGAGGTACTGGGAAACGGACTATAAATCCATGTTTATCTTTATATTCCAAAATGGAGGTACTCGGAAATGGACTATAAATCCATGTTTATCTTTATATTCCAAAATGGAGGTACTGGGAAACGGACTATAAATCCATGTTTATCTTTATATTACAAAATGGAGATCCTGGGAAATGGACTATAAATCCATGTTTATCTTTATATTCCAAAATGGAGGTACTCGGAAATGGACTATAAATCCATGTTTATCTTTATATTCCAAAATGGAGGTACTGGGAAACGGACTATAAATCCATGTTTATCTTTATATTCCAAAATGGAGGTACTGGGAAACGGACTATAAATCCATGTTTATCTTTATATTCCAAAATGGAGGTACTGAGAAATGGACTATAAATCCATGTTTATCTTTATATTCCAAAATGGAGGTACTGGGAAATGGACTATAAATCCATGTTTATCTTTATATTCCAAAATGGAGGTACTGGGAAATGGACTATAAATCCATGTTTATCTTTATATTCCAAAATGGAGGTACTGTGTAGCTCTAGTAGGAAAATTTGCAACCCCCCCTCCCCCACAAAACAATGTTTTTTTCTTCAAAATCAAGCTAGAAATTGGGCAATCTACATGTAATTTATGCTGCAGAGTTCAAATTTAAAGTAAAACATAAGGTTTCAGCAAAATTATGCGCACATATTTTGGAATTATGGCATCCCACTGTACTATTTTTAGATCATGTGACGCTGAGCTGGTGAGGTGAGTGAAAAATAGGTCGTAAAAGTAAGGAGAAAATGAATTGGTGCCACACCAATATCGACTAGCGATTTATAGAGCTCCCACCAGTTCTGCAAGTTGAAACCGGTGCCCAATGTTAAGACAGGGAGACTGTGAAGCCACTGCGTTTGAGGCCTAAGAATACAACGTAATGAAAAAATCTTGGGCAAGCCAGAGTTTTGATAACTAAGGTTATCGTGATATCGTGATTACAAACTGTCAACACTATCATTGTGCTACAATGCTTCATGTATTACCTATTACGAACATATATGTGTGTAAACTTGACACAATATGTCATACGGTGAAAGGGGTTTGAACCAAGAAAACAGAAATCGTCAAAATTCATTTAATTTTCATCAAATAAAGTTTAAAATGCTCAGAACACATTATTGGGCTATCAGTTTATGTAAACAAATGACCCATTTTCTTTTCAATGTTCATCTTACGATGGGTGTTGTCATATCCACATACACATATAAAGATATATATATATCACACATATATATCATTATGTGTAGAATTTCCACGATTTTATGGGTAAGAAAATACATCATTTTCATCTTTCTCTTCTTAGCACATTATATTATTATAAAATTGAATGCCTTTTATTTCTCTCACCTTGACCAATGAGATCCGCAACCAAATACTTTGCTAACTGGCTTTGAGAGTCTTTACTAGGAGCAAATATCCAACTCTGATAGGCCATACAGTGTGCAGTCAGCAACTTTTCATAACTCTCTACAATTCTGGTGACAAACTTTACACCAATACTCATCATTAAAATAATAGTATATATGAAAAAACATTACAAAATTCTGATAAATTATCCTCAGCAAATGAAGGAAACAACATACTACTGTCGCTGACAGAAAACTGTACAATAAATGATAAATGATGACGAGGGGGGGGGGAATGAAGGTAGATATAATAAATAACATAATTCTCTGGAGACACTTGTCATCTGAGAACAATTACAATGTGGATTGTTTTAATACAATACCTACTTTTAAAGACACCCCATAGTGTGCAGTGCATTAAATAAAACACAATTATCTGTATTACGATACTTAATTCGCCTTTTTTCTTCTCTTTTTTCTATGTCGTTATGTTTATCTTGTATATACATTCCATCATTGGAGCAGAAAACTTATGATCATTCACATTTAGAACCAAACTGTTTAGGATTTGTTGGGTTTTTTGTTGTTGTTGAGACTTTCATGTTCCACTGCGTAAAATACAGTGAAACTGACAAGATCAACACCTCCTGTGTGTGAGAAATAATTGATCACAAGCAAGGTTGATGTGAACCCAGGTCCAGGACTTAATCCATATCTGAGGCAGAATGAGGCCTAGCCTACAAACATTATTGTAACAATAGATTACAATACACCATCTCTTCCCAGTACTCGGAACTCCATAGCTAATAATACACTCTATTACATGTATTATTTAAAAAAATAAGCCTGACATGGGCATGTGCAGTCTACATTCCTCCATGTCAGTGCCTCAATCAAAACTATTTTGATGTGCCATACTACCAGGTGTATCTTTCAATGTGCCACAGACCGGTGAAACCATAGTACTTTTGTAGTATAAAAAACCAGCAAGAAACTTAATGTCCACGTACCATCAGGGATGGCCCACATAGCGTCGACAGTATGCATACCAGTTTGAGTAGCACTGCTCTAGGCTATAGCGCTGAATGTAGAATAGGATTTTTTTTTTTTAAAATGAAATGAAGTTTTCTTCACGGCCATGTGATTCCATTTCGGAATTGATTTTAAGCAGGTTCTAGTCTCAAAAGTAATCGATATAATTCAAGTGTTCCAAGGTTGATATGCAATGAAACAATAAGGAAAAAAGCTAGACTGGTGGCAGGAATTGATCACAATAAAGAATTGACGACAAGCGAGTTGATTTCTTATGGGTTCCAGTCCACTGTAAAAGCATTCGACACAAAATAAATAAATCAAATACTAACAAACAGAAATGGATAAGAGATAGCTAGATGATAAGGTGGATAGATAAATATGTAGACAGATACATAGATATATTGGCGAATTAATTTGAACAGAGAGCATTTATGAAAGCTTTGTCCAAAACTCACACTGACTAAATCTAACGAGAGACAGAGGATTGGGGACCAGCTGGCAAAAGCCATGCAGATCTTCTTGCTTGTCTGCCGAGTTGCCATTAAGAATAATTCCCAAGTGAGACAGGAAGTGATTCAGCTGGACTTCAGTGGAATGATGGTGATGAACGTGAGAACGGTTTTTGGTGTTGCTGACGTTGCTGCTGTGGTACAGGTCCGCAGATCAGATCAAAGAGGCGATCACTTAATGTGGAGTCTAAGTGGCTGTTGGCACTGTTGGTAAAATGCTGTAGTAGACAGAAACATTATACATTTCTTATCAAATTTACCTTCATATTGAATAAATTCTGTCAAGTTTCTCTTTCAATCCCATTGATTTCCAAAACATTCGGTTAAGTTTCTCTTTCAGCCCATTTACTTCCAGATACAAAATAGTTGGTTCAATAAAGGAAGCTAGTAAAATCAAAACAATTGTGATTTATAATTAAAAATGTACGACTTCTGGTCATTCTCATTTCACAATCTGCACTTTCAAATTTGATCTCATTTTTTCCTTTGAAAGCATATATTAAGTCATTATTCAAGAGGTGTATTTTAGACATATATTCTGAGAGAGAGAGAGAGAGAGAGAGAGAGAGAGAGAGAGAGAGAGAGAGAGAGAGAGAGAGAGAGAGAGAGAGAGAGAGAGAGAGAGAGAGAGAGGGAGAGAGAGAGAGGAGGGGAGAGGAGAGAGAGGGAGGAGAGGAGGGAGGGAGGGAGGGAGGGAGAGAGAGAGAGGGAGGGGAGGGAGGGAGGGAGGGAGAGAGAGAGAGATA
>JAXRKP010000368.1:287500-338508 GCA_037039925.1 Doris montereyensis | reverse complement strand
CTCTCTCTCTCTCTCTCTCTCTCTCTCTCTCTCTCTCTCTCTCTCTCTTTCCACACATTCTTACTACTATATATGTATTTATAACTACTTCTTCCTTTGTCTCAGGCGTGTGCAGTCTGTATTTCATGTGAGCTATGTTTCTTTCCATTCTATCTTACTTGTCTGACATGTCAACTGCTACTTTGTTCATCTTTAGATCCTGCATTTGGTGAATATGGGTAGATTCCATTGAACAATGACTGTCTTTTTCTTTAGCGCTGTCTGTTTACTTTTGGTTGTGTTTATCTTTGCTCAGCCTTTCTCTCTGTCTCTCTCTTTCTACCTCTATATTTTCTGTCACGGGTGGTTTATGTTGCTGGTAGGTTCTACTTGTTGCATTCTTTCACTTCACTGTTATCTTGCGGTTTCTTGATTCACACTGGGATCACCACAATGGTGGGCGGGGTAATTTTCAGTTAAAAAACAAACAAATAATCTCTCTCTCTCTCTCTCTCTCTCTCTCTCTCTCTCTGTATATATATATAAATTTCTGGGCTCATATGATTCATGTTGACCAATGAAAATGTCCTATTTTGGGTACCTTTGTGCGAGGTAATCATTTTAAACGAAAGCAGGTGGCATACTACAAAAAGCAGCAGAACAATCTAATAGACCAAAGAATAAATAGGCTATCAAAATTAAGTGTTACATCAATGTAGAATTTATCAAAAATGTGATTTGTGACTCAATTTATTCACTTCCAGACGATGACAACTTGGCTATGAACTTCGGTATAGGCCAACCCATTGTAAACAATAATGCGCTTATGCCTATCAATAATAACGGTTTATTAGTTTCATTCTTTTGTAGAAGGCTCTCTACCACTCTTAGAAGATTTAGATTTTTGTCAAGCCCCAGACTGTTGCGTTGTCACATTGTGATCTAGATTTAGATCTAAATCTAATATAGAGTATAGCGAATATGCAAAATTAAATACTTTAGCATCACTGTAGTGTACGTGGGGTGAAGCGTATCGAATATAGACTAGATCCTAGACTAAACTAGATCTAGTTCTATTTTCGAAGTGACTGTCGCAATAATGACGAATATTTGAGAGAGAGAAAAATGTTATTACGTCATTAGTATCAGATGTATTGCCGATTACGGATGACGAATCGAGTACCTTTATGACGTTTAGTCTTTGAAGTTAATAATTTGTTATTATGATTTTGCAGCTTAAGGGATAGGGATTTAAAAAAAAATTATTATCACTGCATGTGTGGGTGTGTGTGTGTGAGTGTGTGTGTGCGTGTGTGTGTGAATGTGTGTGTGTGTGTGTTTTAGTGTATTCAAAGAGGAAAGACTCGAACTTGTAAATGTGAACTCGTAATTTGAAAAGAAGTCAACACAAAAGAATTGACGGTTTCCAAAGAAAGACACCCCCGTCTGCCCTCCCCAGGAAAAACAAATCCAAAGAAAAAAATTTAACCAAAAACAAATTCCTAAGCCCAGATATAAAAACAAACTAAACGAAACCAAACCACCAAAAAACAGACAAATACAAAACAAACAGAAACAGATAAAAGCGAAATACATGTAGTAACAACAACTATATGAAGGAATAACAAAACACGGTGCAAAACAAACACATGCAAAATATTGTGTTAAAAGTCAACGCAAACAATCATTGCTCTTACATCTTATTCTGTATTATCTTATCAGTATTATTACTACTACCAACACTCAGTGCTACAATGTTTTGGTCAAGACAGAGTGTGAAATTAAATACATGTATTATCCTTTGTCCTGTTGATGAATATATATTTTCGGATCAATTTTAGAAAGAACGATGTATTGGTCATAAGTGATGATTGTGGTTTATAGAACAATAATGCAAAGAAAGATATTTAAAAACTGGAGCGAGGAGAAAAAGAGCGAGCGAGAGCGAACGAGAGGGAGAGAGACAGACAGACACAGAAAGAGAGAAAGAGAGACAGAGAGAGAGAGAGAGAGAGAGAGAGAGAGAGAGAGAGAGAGAGAGAGAGAGAGAGAGAGAGAGAGAGAGGGAGAGGGAGGGAGGGAGGAGGAGGGAGGGAGGGAGGGAGGGAGGGAGGGAGGGAGGGAGGAGGGAGGGAGGGAGGGGGAGGGAGGGAGGGAGGGAGGGAGGAGGGAGGGAGGGAGAGAGAGAGAGAGGGAGAGGAGAGAGAGAGAGAGAGAGAGAGAGAGAGAGAGAGAGAGAGAGAGAGAGAGAGAGAGAGAGAGAGAGAGAGAGAGAGAGAGAGAGAGAGAGAGAGAGAGAGAGAGAGAGAGAGAGAAACGTGTGTGTAATATGGTTGAAGAATAATTTTGTTTTGAATTTAGACATTTTACAGCAATATGAATACATAATTAATAAATTTAAAAGATAGATAAATGAGCAGGTGAATGGAGGAATAAATTTTATATATATATACATATATGTATATATATATATATATATATATATATATATATATATATATATATATATATATAGACATGTTTGAATACTATAAAACTAATGTAACCATATGTTTGGACCCTCCCCACCTGTCTGAAGCCGTAAAAACTAGGTTGATTGACGATTATCATTCTCACCTTGCATGTCCCCAGCAGTTGGAGGAGAGAATGACGCAAGACTCACCCTCAGCCTTTGTCACACCTAGTCCATCTCCGGAAATACCGCCATCGTCGCTTTCTCTGTCGGCGTCTTCCGCCTTGTCGTCTTCCTCGTCCTCGTCCTCTTCCACGCTGCTACTCCGCCCTTCATCCTCTCCAACGGTAGCCATGCCAAACGCGGCTGCAGCAGCGCAATCGGGCACGAAGAGACTGTGGAGCAAAGACTTCCAAGTGTCTGACCACGAGCCGGCGGTCAAAGAAGCCCGGCTGGAACGTGACGTTGGCATCGCCGAGCGACAGGGGTCTCCGTCCAGTCTCCTGTTTATCACACATCGCGCACCTGGCCTAGATATTATGGAGCAGGCCCGACCAGTGCTCGTCGCTTCATCGTCCCCCGCAGCAACAGCGGCAGCAGCCGGGATGGCGTCGACAAACCCTGTGTACGGCTGGCACCTCCCCAGAGAGGGTTCCACTGTAATTCTCGACCATGCCCTCACAGTCGGTAACGATGTGAATTGCAATTGCCCTGAGGAAAGCACGGATAAACGACAGCATCACCACTCTGGCAGCAGCAGCAGCAGTAGCAGTAGTTGTAGGGGTCTTGATAACAATTGTCTCAAAATATAGAAACAACAACAATAGTAAATTTGTTGCTAACAACAATTTGAACAAAAGCCAATGCCATGCCGCCTTACTTCACAGTGACCCTAGCCGCGTCATGTCTCCGACCTCTCTGAGGCACCATCATCTTACTTCATCGCCTCCTTTATCGTCGTCATCCTCTTCCACCTCTTCTCTTCTTCCTTGTCGTCGTCTTCGCCATCATCTGTATTAATCAACAAGAGCTCGTCCAATACCACCAACGTCCCACCGCCAGCACCCTCGGATGACATGACCTTAGACCATGCGCATCAGTGTGTCTCTTTAGAGTCAACGGTCAAAATGGAGCCCGCGGCCTTGGATTCCAGAGTTATTCTGACTACACCTGGCAACCCTATCATGGAATTGTCAACCCCAGTCATAAAGAAGGAAGTAGAGGAACACGGGAGATATGACACGACCTCTTACTCACCAGCACTGTCTCACCATTCAGACGAAGAGGTAGGTTGTTCTTTTATTTATCTCATAATTTATTGTTTATTTTTGATTAAAGTATGCAAATAGTTTTGAAAAATTGTTTCTAACAATTAATCCACTTTAAAAACAGAATAAGTGAATGAAAATATATTTTTTGGTTTGTTTTTGTTTGTTTTTTCTTGTATATTTTTTTTGGGGTAGTGGTATTCAAAATTCTTCCGTAGATTCAAGTCATGCCTTTTAAGCCTTTTCATTTTCTTTTTTCTCTCTGTTTATATTGTATCTATTTGTCTATCTGTCTACATGTGTCTCTCACTCTTGTTTCTCTCTCTCCCTCTCTCTGTGTCCTCCTCACTCCCTCCTCCCCCCCCCTCCCTCCATCTCTCTCCCTCTCTCTTTCTCTCTTTTCTCTCTCTCTCTCTCTCTCTCTCTCTCTCTCTCTCTCTCTCTCCCCCTCTCTCTCCCCCTCTCTCTCTCTCTCTCTCTCTCTCTCTCTATCTCTCTCTCTCTCTCTCTCTCTCTCTCTCTCTCTCTCTCTCTCTCTCTCTCTCTCTCTCTCTCTCTCTCTCTCTCTCTCTCTCTCTCTCTCTCTCTGCGTGTGCATGTATGTATGTATGTAAAAAACAACACACTAACTTGTAATGACGAGATATGGCTGTATGAGTTCTACGTAGATTTTCCTGTAGTACACTGGCCGATCATGTTGCATTGTTTCATTTTGCACTTTTTCTTAATCATATTGTTTCGAGAGACATGAAATGCTAAACTGGAAATACTGCCATGAATCTTTAGATATATCGACAAAATTCATTCCGTAAACGGCATTTAAACGAAATGGGATCTTGATATATAGTCTTTCATTTAAGTTGTTGTTATTATTATTATTATTATTATTATTATTAGTAGTAGTAGTAGTAGTAGTAGTAGTAGTAGTAGTAGTAGTAGTAGTAGTAGTAGTAGTAGTAGTAGTAGTAGTCGTAGTAGTATTGTAGATGTTGTTGTTTCTCTTAGTGCATAAATGGTGGTGTGTCCGTGTTTGTAGCCATTAATTAAATTCGTACCAACACAAGCACTGTATTTGTAAACACTATACAATGATGTATTACAATAAACACGAATATCCCAAGAGTTAAATCAGAACTCACTACAATCTTCCGTAGACGATCAATCATTAAAATGCCATTCTCTGAATACTTTCATTGGTTAAGGCACCAACTCGCCGATGATCAAAACCTCGAAGACGATGCACGTCTCGGGAACTAGTGAGATGATACCAACAGTGCCTGGTCTTTTTTGTGTGTGTGTTTATTCTTTACACATTTGGCAGGGGGTGGGGTGGGGCGGTTGACGAAAAAGACACGAACATGTGCCGCAAGCGCAAGGTCCCGTGTGCTCCGTTCTCTTCCATTTGACTCGTTCTCAGAAAGTTTGTAGGGCTTTTTGTTACTAACAACAACAACAAATAAAATAAAATTATTCAACCCACTTCCACAGCTAAGGTGGTCTTGAGGTTTTTGGTAGGATAATTGGATGTGGGTTCCCCCCCGGACTGCCTTGTCAAATGTTGAAAAATTTCCTCGACTTTTTTTTCGAGCAAAATCTACCCCCGTGGTTCGGTAGGTGGATCGACACCTAGTCTGATCAGAGACGACGATAAAAAGAAGTCATGTGTGCAGATCACAACACTCTGAGCACGTTAAAGATCCCTTGGCTGTTTACAGGGCAGTCTGAGCAAAATTAAAAATCCTACCAAAAAAAACCCCGAGATCACTTTAGTTGTGGGTAAATCAAATCAAATTTAAACAAAACCTTCTCAGAAGGTCAATGTTTAGAGTTCCCTTTGTTCCTATTCCACCGACAGATTCAGTTTATTCCGCAACTCTAAATTCTAAATTTGTGTGCCTGAAAATAACTGACCGTCCCAGTTAACAACAACAAAAATGAGACCAAAGCGGGTTCGTAATGTGACGATCTTTGACATTGCTAATAACAGTAGAAACAGTCAATAGTTCAAGTTATCAAACATACCATCTTGTTTTATTGCTTTACGGTGGGAACTACATTCAAATGTAAATTACAAATTTCTAACATGTTCGTATTTCATGCGTGCATTCCCTTCAAAGTGTGACACTATGTTGTATGCTTTACGGTGGGAATTACATTCAAATGTAAATTACAAATTTCTAACATGTTCGTATGTCATGCCTGCATTCCCTTCAAAGTGTGACACTATGTTGTATGCTTTTGATGAGATGTTGGTTGTGTCGCGTGATAATTTCTCAAAAGTGCCTGGTATTATTGAAAATTATCCTTATCTGTTTCTGTAAGACTTTGGAGAAATAAAATGATATTAGTTAAATGGGACAACACATCACAGACCTCCCTCCCCTTCCCCCCCCCACCACCACCATCATCATATTGTACATTTTGCAGTCAAAACTACATTAAATTTGATTCAACTGTGTAAACTTTCATCAGACCTATCTCTCTCAGCTGTTATACTTTAAGAAGGCAAAAAACCCAATCTCTGTCATGTCTGATAACTAACATTTAACCAAACAGAAGCTCTCGAAGTCCTACAAGGAAATGAGTGTCATTTGAAGAGACCATCTTTTTAGAATGTCATTTGAAGATACCACCTTTTAGAATGAAGTCATTTGAAGAGACCACCTAATGTCATTTGAGGATACCACCGTTTTAGAATGTCATTTGAGGATACCACCGTTTTAGAATGCCATTTGAGGATACCACCGTTTTAGAATGTCATTTGAGGATACCACCGTTTTAGAATGTCATTTGAGGATACCACCTTTAGAATGAGTCATGTGACTTTCTAATTTTCAAACTTTGATTTGATTTTACCCACATCCACAACAAAAAGGTGATCGCGTAGGTTCTTTTGGTAGCATGTTTAATTTTATCCGGACTGCCCCTGTCAACAGCGAAAGGATCTTTACCATGCACAGTGCTGCGATCTGCACATGGGGCCTCCTTTTTTACCGTTCGTCTCCGATGGGACTAAGTGTCGATCCACCTACCGGAACCAAGGGGGTAGATTTTACTTGAGAGAAAACGAGAAAAAAAACTTATCACTTTTCAACCTGTCGTAACTTGAACCCACGACCTTTTGGGTTAAGAGACTGACACTTTGCCTCTAGGCTACCGAGGCCCCATTGACTCTGAGTGGCAAATGCGTTTCTATCTGGTCTGTCAAGCATGGTGATGATAATAATATAACGTTTATTCAAACCGATTTTCGAAGATCACACGAATCGTTCAGCGTTGATTTCCTATGATGACTGACATACTACATTGGAATACGTTAGCTTCCAGCTGCACAAGTTCTTTGGATAACCACAATCCATTTTTAAGGATCTTATCATACTCCAAGTGAACTTCGCTGGATATAAATAAGGCTTGTTATACATGGTGCGTTTCCCGACGTTGTGGGAATACGGTGTGTGTGTGTGTGTGTGTGTGTGTGTGTGTGTAAATGTAGAACAAGTATAGTAGTGTTATCACCCAGCCTGTTATCTCCAAACCGGCGGTAATAAGTGATTGTACTGATAAAATGCGCCCAGCGGAACAATGTGTATATGTGAGTGATAGAGTGGGGTAGGGGGATTGTACGTCAGCATATAATTGTGTGTGTGTGTTTTGTGTGTGTGTGTGTGTGTGGGTGTGTGGGTGTGAGTGAGCATGCAAGGTAATCGGTGTTGGTTTGGAGTTGTTTTCTTCTTCTTCAGCATGTCAGTGAGGGAGTTCTGAAAGAAATACGTCTATTATGATGAAATAGATACTTATCGTCATCAGTAACTTCTGCCTTTGCCCAGAGAGCATGGGATTATGGTTCTCCGCATCATGTTACACGGCATTGTGTTATCTTGGTCATTAATTTGTTGTTCTGGTGTCACTGTTGTTCCATGGAATGCCTGTTTGCGAAGTAAACAGTTGGTTTAAAATCATGACGGTAGTCTTGTTATTTTTGCTTAAAGTAAGGGGAACTCGGTAGTCCAGAGGCACGGTGTCGGCCTCTCAACAAAAAGGGTTGACAATTTTTTTCTCGAGTTTTTTTTTTTCCCGAGCAAAACAAAATCTACCCACTGACACCTAGTCCTACAGGAGACGGACGATAACAAGGAGTTCCGTCCCGTGTGCAAATCACGACACTCTGCGCATGGTAAAGATACCTCGACTGTTTACAGGACAGTCCGAGCAAAATTTAATATCCTATTAGAACCCCCGAGACCACATTAGTTGTATGGTAGAGCAAATCAAATCAAATCAAATCAAATTTTGGCCAAGTAAAAATATATGTGAATGTGGGGGCGGTTGGTGATAGGTCATACTCTTTCTTTCGTTCATTCACCCTATATTTCATCTTGGGGTAAAATTTCTGTCTTAATTGTCCCATGCCGATGTCACTTCATATATGTTTATAGTGGACGAGCTAAATTTCAATGGAACAGTCATGAGGAATAATACTGTTGTGGCATGGCAACTATGAACACGAGGAATAATACTGCAGTGGCATGGCAACTATAGAACACGAGGAATAATATATATATATATATATATATATATTCCCACTGAGATCACCGCACGAAGGATTTGAGTAAATTTGAATGTAACAATAATCTACCAATCTATATTTATCTACCTATCTATTTATCTATATATCTATCTATCTATCTATCTATCTATCTATCTATCTATCTATCTATCTATGTATATATCTATCTATTTATCTATCTATCTACCTATCTATCTATCTATCTATCTATCTATCTATCTATCTATCTATCTATCTATTCTATATATATATATATATATATATATATATATATATATATATATATATATATATATATATATATATATATGGTATTATATATAGTGTGTGTGTCTGTGTGAGTGTATGTGTGTATGTGTGTGTGTGTGTGGTTTTTGAGCGAGTGTTGCCAGAACACGGCAATGTTGCAAGAACATTATCATATAAGAGTATAATAAAATGTAGCCTCCATTGACGTAATATGTACTCGAAAACAAATAGAATTTCAACACGGCAACCTAATCTGTGTTCAATGTCCATTTCGATAAAACTGATCCCAATCGTAAGCCCTACCGGTGTGTTGAGACGTATTATCGGCCTTTTCATGAACTTCACTTTCAAGTCCCCATACTGTCACACTTAACCCCCCCCCCGCCCCCCGTCATTCGCTTCTTTCTACTTCAATTCGTGTCCTGCCATTGATCATTTGCTTTGCATCTGATGAGTTTTACCCTCTCAACGTATTATTTTTTTTTAAGCTATCATCATTTTTCCTTACACATTTTTTTTTTGGTGGAAACTGTCCTGTAATATAATTTGTGTGTGTGTGTATATATATATATATATATATATATATATATATATATATATATATATATATATATATATATATATATATATATATATATATATACATACTGAGCGACAAAAGAAAATACGTATCCGCTTTAAAACGTATAAGGGAATTTTTAGTCATGTTATCGTGTACAGAAAAGGATACAGATAAAAACGTATTTGAATTTTTTATTTACATGCATAATAAACAAAGAAAGGGCTAAAATACATTTTCATTAACCATCAAGACATTTTGAGGTTAAATTGCTACGTGACCACGTAGGCCAAGTACTTGTGGTGAGGAGATTTCACCCATTATTTCCATGAGGTCATTTCCCCGTGAGCAGTAAACACGAGAAAAAGGGATACATTCTTTTGCCTCTCACTATTGAGTATTCATGTATAATTTATTACCTCTCTATTGTCTTGTCTGCCTTAATAACATTTCTCCATGGTCTCACAACTGCGTTCGGTTTTGCTTTGCTATCGTTCTGACCTTCCTGTCGTTCGTATCTTTTGCCACACCTTCGTGATCTTGTCTTCAGTGTTCTGACTAGTATAATCTCAAAAAGTCACAGTCCCTGTCTTTTCCTCGAGACCAACACTTATGATGGACAGTGTTCAATTCTATTCTGTCCTCTGTGTTATATTGACCCGTTCCGTCTTTGCCATTTCGATTTTTTTGTTGTATATATTTTTGGGACACTTTGTCTGCGCTTAATGTTATTTTATGAGTAGATTTTTCTTCTTTTTGTTTTGGTCTCTCTTTAAAAAGAAAAAAGCCGGTTGGTGCCTCGTGACGTTGTTAATTTGCTAGTATCGTGACGTCAACGAGATGGGTATTTATAGTATTTGAGTTGATTTACCCACAGCCACAACTAAGGTGATCTGGGGGTGTTTTTGGAATGATTTTTTTATTTACCCAGACAGCCTTGTAAACAGCCAATGGATCTTTTACGTGCACAGTGTTGTGATATGTACACATGACCTCCTTTTATCAAATGTCTCCGATGGAACTAGGTGTCGATCCATCTACCTGGACAGGGGGGGGGGTAGATTTTACTCGAAAAAAATATAAAAACTTTTGTTTTAACCATCGGCGGGGCTTGAACCCACGACGTTTAGTTTGAGAGACCGACACCTTGCCTCTGTTTTTCCGAGTTTTACAGAAAGCACAAGAACGCCTGTCTTTGGAATAGCCAATAGTGTAAATTTGACAGACCATTGTATTTCCTTAGTGGCTTCTTGTTAATATTTTAGTACAGTACATGTGCCTTTTGTTTTCCTGCCCACCACTAACAATCCAAGCAATTGAGATAATGATAATACACAATGTATATACCTAGATGCAAAGATAAGGATACTATATATGGATGTGTGTTATTCAATACATTCATTAAACATAGTGTTGGCGTGACTCTTGACACCGTTATCTGTAAAGTTTTCGCTCCAAAAAAGCCCAAAACGTCAACAGCAGTCACAAGCGCTATTGTCTCTTATCAAGGATTATCATGACAGCAGTCAATGGAACTTCAAATCGAGGTCTTTTGATCTGTCTATCTAATTTGGACACAATCGTCAAAAACTCGCCATTTCCTGTAATTTCTCCCTGCTTTAAAATGTCGTCGTTCTTTTTTCTTGTTCTTCTTGTTTTTGTTCTTGTTCTTCTTGTTCTTATTCTTGTTCTTATTATTGTTCTTCTTCTTCTTCTTCTTCTTTTTCTTTCTTCCTCCTCCTCATGTTCCTCCTCCTCTCTTCCTCCTCCTCCTCTTCCTGGGTTTCCGTATACAAGTATATGTACATGTATTTTACAGAATTATATGAGTAAATATGATGCCCATGAAGGCATCAGTGACATGGAATTTTGATGTATAAACTTCTCCTTGGTAATCGCTGTTTTCCGGAACACAACATTTAAGGGAAAATCCGTTCTCAACCAATAGTGGGTACCCTGTTCATACCTGTTTCTCCTGTTTATTAATATTTATGAATTTTCATTTTCTTTTCTTCCTCATGACACCATGATAATTATCAGGATCAATGTGGTTCTCCGTAGATCTGTCTCTTGTGAAGCGACCGCCCAGTGGTGCAGCCAGAATGATGACCCCACTCACCAAGGCTTGGACCTACGCGTCCCCAAACGAGGCAAGCTTGGGCTTTCAATTTTTCATTTTTTTACGGACCTGTATATGAGGGGGTGGGTTGTCTTTATGTGACTTTCAATGTTGTTAGTTGTTGTTTTGCTTTTACTACTTGCAGGTCTTTTTTTGCTGTGGTTTTCTTTGTTTAAGGGATTGGGGGGGGGTTATTTGCAGTCTGGTGGAAGGCACATTACATTCCCTGCTGTGTTTATACTGTTATTGTGCACTTAATAAAATAAGAAACCCAAGCAAATCTATATCGCCAACGACCAGTCGCTCAATTTCATCCTCAAATCGCTTGTTTTTCTCCGTTGACGATCATAGATCGTACCGTTATTGTCCGTACGTCTTCACGCACACCCATTCTCCCTTGTGATGCCTCTATCTGGATAACTCTGTATTTGCCTGCTTTTGTTTTTTTTATGTTATAATGCAAGAGAATAACCTCCATTCAATATGCCACCAATCGGGATGGGCAGACACCAGCTGACTGTGACAGATTAAGAGGGTGGAGTCTAGAGTGAGGGATCAGAGGTAGACACAATATGCATGCCACAGTGAAGGCTGCAGCTGTTGTTCCAACGCCATCATTTCAAAGAGGTCGATTGGTCGTATTGTTATTCTCAAGCCAAGGAATTGACCTGTCATTGAGAGGATCCGAGTTCAATTCATTCAAAGATGAATTTATGTCACATGTCCCTGGCCAAGTGCAAGCTCACTGACTTTAAGAATTTATTTATCCCCCATTAGGTCATTTTTAATTCAAAGTCGTTCTCAGCTCCTGTAGGCATGCATTTCAGTCTGCTTTTTAGGGCGCTTCACCTCCTCCCAACAGAACTAACGCTCTGACATTATAATCCTTCTCTATCTATAGCTAGGGTACTCGTTTACACCAGTGTCGTGACATGAAAAGTTTCTTACCCATGTCCTAACTCTAATGTGATTAGGATATAATGCCTAGTCCTATTGTAGAAGGGATGTTTGACTTTAGTTGGAGCCTGTGGTTATCCTGGCAGCTTTACAGGTTCTCCAGGTGAAAATAACTGAAAGAAAATAAATTCTGTTGGGTTTTAAAACAGGAACACCTGACTTTCAGTACTTGGGAATTGTTGGTTGTTGAATTGTTTTTGTGTGTGTGAGTTGTGAGCTTTTGAGCATTCTTGTCCAATGTAGTATGAGTCTAATGCTGCTTCATTCTGTTCCTTTACCTGAACATATCTTGACAGCTTACACAGATCACATCCCCTTACATTTCAGATGGTAATCGCATTATTTATCTGAGGGGCAATTTACATCACAGATAGTTCACACATTATCTGTCTAGACATTACAGATAGTTCGTGCATTATTTGACTGAGGAGATGATCATGAATAATCTTATGAGACAAAGAGATAAGCCACAATTATAGTTAGACAAATGTGTTGTGTGTGGAAGGATATTAAAATAAGGGGCATTCTGTTAAGAGAGAAAGGGAGTGAAGCAGAGAGACAGATGGAGAGAGTGAGTGGGAAACAGGATGGATCTGTAGAAAAGTATAAACAGTGACTATTTTGACCATCCAGGTAATTTCTACTGTAAAATTTATTCGTGTTTTCAACCATCTTACCCAATCATTTGTCTGTGATTATAACTAGGTACTTTCCCTGTCCATTGGGAATTTATATAATTTCTCTCTATCACATTTTGTTTTCCAGAAGCTGAAGACCACCAAATGTCACTTTGGAGTCTGTGAATAAAATTGATTCTAGCTGCATTATTACCCTTGAAGAGGATACAAGAGGCTTCAGAGTAAGGGATGACATAATATGACTTATTCTTGTTGATTGTTGGGTGGGTTTGTTCCCTGCCTATATAGTCTTGTTATGTTGGTGAAAAATGTAAATGTAAGGTTTTAAAAATATCCCAAAAAGATAAATTACTTTTCTTTATCATCCTTATCATCTTCTTTCATATAGTGGGACATATTTTTTAAATTTTTAAACGCGTTTGTTTTCTAATTTCTGGAGAAATTTTTAAATAAGCAATGATTTAAAAAGTTTTCTTCAGAAAATATTGCCGTGATTAGAGATGTAATGGTTGGGTTTGCTTATTCCTTCAAGATTGCTTTTGTCGTTATTTTTTGCTACATTTTTACTAATGTTTTTGAGTAGGATTGACATAATTTAAACTTTTATCATACCTTTATGGTTAACTTAATGAAAATGTGACAGATTGCTTTCTTTCTTTTCTTTCTTTCTTTATCCCATTCTACTTTTCAGTGTATGGGTTCAGATGCCCGAGAGGATCTCTCCAGATGCCCTGTCCTGGCATTTTCTGTTTCCTTCCAAAATGTTAAATTTCTATTCTCTCAATGCCTTTTTATATCTCCTTCCCACTTTCTCCGAGATCTGCCTTTTGGTCTTTTACCTTGGGCTTCAGCACTGTATACTGCTTTAGCTATTCTATTGTCATTCATTCTGTTTACATGCCCAAACCATCTCAATTGATTTATTTCTATCTTAGTTTTTATGCCATCTGCTTTGGTTTGATCTTCTTATTGTTGTGTTTGATTTTATGTCTTTTGGTTTTCCCTACTACTCTTAGATTTTCATTTCAGCTGCCTGTACTCTACTGTATTCTCTTCTGTCTAAGGTCCAGGTTTCACTGCCAGAGGAGAGTAGGACAATAAACTGCTCGTGATACTCTCATTTTCGTTTTTGTTGAAAATTCTTATTTACCTACAAATGCCTTTCCTAGATGGTTATATATTGCACTTGCCTTTTGGACTCTCTGGCTAATTTCTTCTCTTAGTTTTCCCTCAGAGTTAATCATTAGTCCTAGGTAATTGTAGCTTTGAACTTGTTCTAAATTCTCCTTGCACAATTTAAGATTTTGTGTTTTAGCATCCCTAGTTACTAGCATTGTTTGGTTTTCTTTGCATTTACTCTCATTCCTCTTTTATTTAGTTCATAATGTTGATATTCGACTGAAGGTCACTTTCTGATTTTCCAAACAAAACTAAATCATTGGCAAGAGAAAGCATTGATACATTTACTGGTTTGAGCTTCCACATACCTTTATTCATTTTCTTCATTTTTGAGGATGCCTTTGCAACTGAATCCATAAATGTGATAAACAACAAAGGATTTAGGATACAACCCTGTCTTACATCAAATTCTGCAGATATGTTTCCAGCTACTCTCACCTTGTTATTTTCTGTCAGAATTAACTCCCTTAGCCTTTAGTTATTCAAGACCAGCCTGCAAGGCAGCATGTTGTTATTTTCTGTCAGGGGTTAACTCCCTTGCCTTTGGTCAGTCAAGACTGATCTGCAAGGCAGCAGGAGACTCGTGGAGGGCGGGATCATCTACTCCCCGTACAGGTGTTTACCTGTCCACTGCCAGGATTTCATATGTCTCTATGTGGGTCAGGGAAGAACTTAATGATATCAGGTGAATTTTGTTGATAAATTTTAGAAAAAAGTGGTAAAAGAAAACCAACTTAAGCTATATAGTATTGTTTCTGTCTCCCCTTCACAGACATTTCAAGTGCATCAATAATGCTCCAACAGCAACAACAATTATGGAACCGCCCCAAAGTTGATTAGATGTCAAGACCCAAGAATTCCTAGAACATTGAAATTCGAGAAGTTTTCGATGATCTTGATAGTCAAAAATCTCGCCCCGTGTGCACCGCTGTGATTATGAGGGTTGTAACAAAGTCTACACAAAAAGTTCTCATTTGAAAGCCCATCGAAGAACACATACTGGTGAGACCAAAAGCACCTTTATTGCTTATGAATTTATGATATTGAGCATTTTCAATATTTTTGACACGTATTGTGAGCTCAGTGCTATCTGGCCCCATTTCCAATTGTTCACAATTTTTAGAAATCACGTCACAGATATTTCACCTAATTTCAAAAGGTATGGACATTGAACAAAAAGCATTTCCAATACAGAAATTCAGTGGGTGCCATTACACTGTATATGTGTCAATGAAATCAAGATTTATATAACGCCTCTTACACAAGGTAACAACATCTCTATGAAAACAGCAAAACAGGAAATGGGATAAGGTAGCAATGAACTGGCAAGTTTTTCACAGCACTTCAATTTTAAATGCCACATGCATGTCTTTCAATGTGACCTTATTCAACATGTGTTGTGAAAATAACTCATTTGAATAGATCATCCTCTTCTTAAATGTGAAGTTTAGTATATTGGGTTGATGTATGTACGATTCACATTTCTACATTGGATTTTATTCAACCATATTTTTGGTCACTGCAGTTTTACTCTTATTTTTAATATTTTTAGTTATGGGCGTGAGGGGGTTAAATGTTTAAAAAGTCATTTTAAGGGTTGGTGATGTTTTTGTTTTGTAGTACTTCGTTAAGGTTTTTTTAACCTTAAAGAAATAATATTTGTAGTTTGGAGAATTTATGAGAATCTTATTCTCTGTATTAATAATTTGCTATTCTTGATTTTCTCTTACAGGGGAAAAGCCATATGTATGTACGTGGGAGGGGTGTGTACATGGAGATTCGCTCGCTCAGATGAATTGACAAGACATTTTCGCAAGCACACAGGAGACAAGCCTTTTAAATGTCAAGTGTGTGAAAGAGCATTTTCTCGATCAGACCACCTGTCGCTACATATGAAACGACATTGAAAAATATGTTTGGCTGTCAAATGTTTTTGAAATGACTGAGTGAAAGAGTGAAAATCGTATATATCGGGCACTGATAATTAGTTTGACATTTTTTTTAAGAAGTGTTTTCAAGATATTCCATGTTGTTCTGATGATATCGAGTGTAGGCCCTTTGAAAACAAATACTCTCTTGAATCAGATTAAATATGTAAAGTCTGTACTACTTGTTATTGTCATAAAAGATCGCCAAATATTTTGGATAATCATTTATCATTGAAAACATTTATTCAACCACATTCTTGCCTTATTTTCATGTGACCTAAGGGAACTAAGAAGAAAGATTTTGTGAACTTTTATTGTTTTCTTTATTTAAGAAACATATTTTTGGACACTTGTGTGATTAGACCAAAACCTTGTTCTTGCAATACATTGACTCAAAACTTGTCAACGCAATTGGACATTTGTTTGATTTATACAGGGAAAGTAAAAGATACACAAAATTTTACAGTGACCATATAAAAGAAAGATACATTTTCAATTTATTTCTGACTCATTTGAGCATTATTTGGGTTTTTTCATTCGACTATTTCTATACTCATTTATTTGTATATTTAATCGGTACGTACGGCACAGTTCAGTCAATTGTTAATTATACGATTACATGTGTACGTGTGTTTTGCTGCTCTTGTACTTCTTGTTAAGTTTTTTGTTTGTTTGTTTTTAAAGTCTGATAACATTGAATTGAAAAGTTTTTGTTAATAAAATCTTTACAGTGTATATGTACATAAATCATTTCTGTTTTAAGACTAATTCATGTTTCCACATCCTCTTCCAAATAGTATTCTGTCTGCTCCTTTATCCTGAGATCACTGGTGAATGGGATCAATTGCAATGAAACAATTATCAGTTGTTTGAGCTAAAATGAAGTAATATAGAATTTAATCAGATGCTGCTATTGAAGGCAATAAAAGATGACACGAGGAAAGATAATCTTTCTATTTTCTCTCAATTAAAGGCTGATATTCCATGTGAATTTTCCAGCGTTTGAAATTATAGTTTTCATTGTCTTTACCATTTCTTGAAAAGGATGAGACAGAGTGGGTACAATAAACACAGAATTCATTTGAAGAGAATGAAAATCATATACTGACTTGTGAACAGAAGACAATTGTGTGATAAAAAAACAACATAAAACAGCCCACCAATATGGCTTGACGACAGCTGTCCTAGCTGTCAGTTGTGCAATGATCGGTTATTTATTTCACTACAACAAAAACAGGAGATGAGTATCTACATTCCTTCATTCCTTTCAAACAAATTCATTGGTGATTTTTTCTTCTCCAAGCATCTTTGCCGAGATGAAATAATTTTATTATTTAGGTCTTTTTCTTTAGGCGCATTGTAAAAATAAATGATGTATCAATATTGGCTGAGTTTCGCCATTTGGTGTGAAGAAGAAGTGGTTCAGTATATTTTATTTTTTGGCTAAAGCAAGATAAAGAAATATTTAAATCCTATATTCCAGCTTCCATTTTGTGGAAAAAAAAATTCCTGCTCTGATGTTGCTGCAAAATGTTAATGGGCATTCTCGTCATTAGTCAGTTTTCGTGAGATTCATTTCTTTTCTGTTTACAAATCTGAGCCTTTGGGGAATGCATATGTTTATATATTATATATTTGTGATTTATAAATAACACTAACATTGAGAATGTTGAGCTGTGAAATTTTGTATTTGGCTGTGGTTTTCTTTTGCTCAATAGAACATATATCAAACATTGTGTCAGCACTTTCCTGAACTTGCCATAAAACGTAACCGTCTGAAAAATGCTAGAGATGAAGCTTTTGTCGCAAAACCTTCAACACAGGAAGGGGACAGTCGTTAAAGAACTTAGACCCTGTTCTATTACTGTAGTGATATACTTAAAGCTGTAGTTGAAAGTGAAAATAAAGTCAATGTCAACAAGAAAGACCCGCTTATTTTGCAACAAATCTTCAATAGGGCGCATTGCAAATGATATTCAAGGCACCCAAATTGAATAATGTGATACAGTAAGTTTTCAAGTTTCCTTTTCTTCTTTTCTGGTTGATTCAAACAAAGGACAATAAAATAATCATGATATCAACTGAATGCAATAGTGATAGTGATATCTAAAAGAAAGACCTTTGGAGCATTTAAGTTTTGTTGATATTGGTGAAAGTAATTTGTTTTGAATGAAGTGTGATAAATGTAAGTTATTATCCTGTTTCAAATCCTGTCCCACTTCCCCCTTGTTTGGGGGTTTGGTTTTTGGTTTGTTTTGTTTTTGTTTTGGGGTGTTTTTTTTTTTTGGGGGGTTCCTCTCTCACTCTGTCATTAAGTGAATTTATATGTTTACATATATTATGGGGGGTTTTTTTTTTGGGGGGGGGGGGGGGATTGTTTTTTTTAATCTGTTGTGGACTATGCTCACATTTAGAGAATGACATGAGCAGTTACCTCCTCCCCAAGTCTTTCCCTTTATGCTCATGTCTGCTGTTGTGTTTAAGCTGTTGACCCGCTTCTCCTTGTTGCTTTTATAAGCTTGTGATGAACCCACTTTAAAGAAGCTAAGTGATTACAATGTGCTTACAATGTTCCTTTCACAACAGAATGAAAGCCCATTCAGCATTTCTTTATGTAACTCCTTTTTCCACCGATTATATTATGCATATAACGTACATTTATTAAATTATTGATGTTTTTTTTATTGGATACTTTCCCGCAATAAGATGATGCATCTTGTCCATTCATACTTTATTCCATGCTGACCTTTACAGCCGTCATCTTTAAAGTTAATCTTTTCTGTTGACTTTGACAAGGGATTTTAGATATAATTATTACATTGTGTACTAACTAGCCTTTTGAGAAGTGTGTTTGTGTTTTTAATCAGTTACAATTTGAATATCGCTTCTTCTGCTGCCAGTTGTCTTCCTTTTGTGGAAAAGCAACTGCTGTTTCTTTTTGATATAGTGTTAAAGTTAAAAACGTACTCTGAGGTGGATTTTTGTGTGTGTTCATGGCCCAAATTAAAGTTTGGGAGAGGCAATTATATTAGGCAGATTATTATCAATTTAATTCAGTTTTTTATCACTTATAAAAATCAAATTGGTAAGACAAAAATAAAATGTTGAAAACTCTTGTGTAGTTTTATTTTGTTTTGCTCTTGATTGTATAGGATTTAAGTAAAATAAAATGAAAAATCCTCCCATCTCTTTGCTTCATTTATGTAAAAAGAAATAATTGATTTCCTCGTATTTAGTTGGAATAGGAATTTTACATTTTACAAGATATTATGGTTATACTTTTTAGCAAGTAGTCCTGATCTACCTTTCAATTTTTTGAAGCCGACACAAGGATTTTATAATTATGTTTATTCTGTGCCCCTCCACATATCAGATTATCATAGAAACATCCCTCCGTAGTAGCTTGCTTTTGTTGTTGTATTTAACACAGGATTGTGTTTTAACTTCAGAATTGTTGGTACACACATATTAAGTTTAACATGATGCATGTGAGTCCACGTTATCATTTTTAACTGTCAAGTGACAATTGATTGTGTCAACAAGCAATAAAAATGGTAAATCAACTGCTGATTGTCAAGACATGTGAATATCTTCCATTTTTGTCATCATGTCATCATTTAGCCTTCCACATCTAGGATTTTATCAAAGAGACATTTTAAAAGAAATTGTTGTCGCTTTTAAATGCTTTGTGTTCAACAAAATGTTATATTCATATGAAAGTCTCAAAAGGTTTCATTGTTTTGTTTTCATTAGCTCTTAACGATTTCATCATGGAGTTTTAATAATGATTTATACCTTTTACACAGAAACTAGGGACCTACCACCCGTACATTTTGTGTGTGAATAGTCTAATTACTCCTGTAATCAACTCTAATGTTTGACACACCATGGAATTGATATTATGCAGGTCCGTGCTGGATTTGTGCACCTCCACTCACACACACACACACATACACGCACTCATTAACTGATTGACGGTGGTAGTAAGACCAGTGTCTGGTTTGTAGAAACCTGACAAGTGAAACTAAGGATGTAATAGCCTGTGATGTTTATGATTACTTTTTTTTTTTCCTTTTTAAACTTACTTGCCAACATGCAATGCAGTTTGCCAAAAGCATGACTGTTGCCCTAAGTACTGTCTTTTGTGATAAAAAAGAAGTTTATTTTGGTCTTGCAAAACAAAAAGTGTGTTCCTGACACTGAGGAAAAGCAAGCGTGTATATATTTCACAGTCTTGGTTTGTGTTAATTGTTTTTATGTAATCAAAAGATGTATTATAAATATATATATATATATATATATACATACATGATATAAATATATACAGTATGTAAAACAGCTGTTAAACTTATATATATTATATATATAAATAAAAATACAGAAAGAGAATCAAGAACACCCAGAAAGATCATCAGATGAATGCCAAAGGCGTAAATGAGTGAATGAGCTTCTGTATTTATATCCACGGTTAATTTGTTGGTTTCTTGCACTTGATTGAGCCATGCTTTAATATGAAGTGCTCCTACTAGTCATTGATATTTGATAAAACTGTTATTGTTCACATTATGTCATTTTGTTGATTTCTCTGAAAGCTGTTTGGTTTTGTGTTGTTGTTGTTATCTTTTCAGTCTTTAATTCGTTTTGATTTGTTTTGCCTTTAATATCTTTTTCAACCAGCTTTAATCAACGAATGGAATTCAGATTCATCCTTATGCTGCTGTTCCCTTATTTCCACCATGCTACACCCCATCCCCTCTCCCCTCCCCTACTCCATCCATATATTATACAACAGGATATTTCAATTTCAGCAAATTGTGTACTCGCTCTGTCTCAAATCTGCGTGTTTATCCATCTTATGTTCGTATGAATAATTATTACATAAAGCTGTTTACCATATTATGCTTCCAAAAATAATACTACCTTTTAGTGACTTAATTTTCATGATAATTTATAGAATAATAGAATATGTTATGGTTTTTTTTCCTTCTCATTTTTGCTTGATGTTATTTTATTAACAGGAGGGATAGAAAAGTTTCTTTTAAAAGAGTTGCTTTTGAATATTCAATATCAGTAGATTAAGATAAAAATAGGAGAATTGTTATCTTCTTTTGTCATATTTCATATTCAAAGAACTGACAAAAAAGGAAGCAAAAGCAACCCATAAAATACAAGAAAATACGACAAAAGCATTCTGTATGCCTTACCTTAATTCTATTTTTTGGCATATATTTAACTGCCAGAGAACAGAATGAAGGTGAGGGTTTCTTTTATTCAGGATTTGTGTGGGTGCTTTTGGTTTGGTTGATTGGGTGGGGGGGGGGGGGGATTCTTCCTCTCTTTTGTCTTTTTTTTTTTCGTGCTTCATATTTTTTCCATCTGCACTAGTTATTTAGTTTGTTTACAACATTTTTTTTTCATTTTAAATGTATTTGATGTACATGTAGTCTAACTGCTTTAAAATAAGGTGCTTCTTTTTAAACAAAGACAAAAAGAAAATTACAATAATTGATAGTCAAGGAGACAATTTTATCCTGGATGTGTTAAAATCCTATATATATCTTTTTGGGGTTTGGTTTTGTTATTTGTTGTGGGGTTTTGTTTTTGAGGTTGTTGTTTTCTTTTGTTTTTGGGGAGGGGGGGGGGGGGGGGGGGGGGTGGGGGTGTTTGTTTTGCTTTTGGGAATCCATCATCAATATATTTTGTTTGAGTTAGTTATTTTTTAATTAGACAGAGAGCCATTAAAAGATATTAAAAGTGAAGAAAACTATTCAGAGAGGATATCTCGTGAACTAGGGAGAGGAGGTGTTTATATTTTTGTGCTTTTAAAATTTTAAATGATGTATTTGTTTAGGTTTGTTTTGTGGCTGCTTTGTCACCTGTTATTTTCTTTTACCATTTTTTTTCTTATGCCATTGCCAGGTTCCCTAATCTGTAGTAATTGCCCTGAAATGTAACATGTCTTGTATTTTCATTACACAGGAAAGTTATAAAACAAAGATGTGACTTGACATTTGTCTCTTGAGCTGTTGGTTTCTTTTTATTTGTTGTGTATGAGCGAATGCATGTCCTGTGAATTAGAAGTAATGTAAGAGAATGAATATGAGATGGTGCAGATGACATCTTTTTTTCTTTAGTTGAATGGTGGGCATTTGGTGGATGTTGCTGGTAGGTCCTACTCCTTTGCTTTCACTCTTTCATTACATTTTTTATCTTGCTTTTTTTCTCTTCATTCAACCTGAGGTCACAGCATGTGGTGAATGGGATAAATTCAAATAACAAAAACAAATTTTATACGCTGAATGTGAATAAGAATGAAAACAAATGTATGTAGAATGAATTAGTAAAAATGCTACATTTATTTCTGGGGTTGAAAAAACAGTGAAATAAGGATGAGTTATTATATGAAACTCAAATTGAACACGCCTAGCATTTAGAAAGTCAGCTGCAAAGGAGTTTAGCTCCAATACAGTATATATATATTTAAAAAACAACAGTAAAATCTTTCACATCACAAGCCTTAATGGGAAAACTATATGATCTTTTATGTCAAGTCAAGACAAATGTGTTACAATCGAAGAAGGAAGAAAAAAAGTAACAGTACCAAAAGAATTTTTTTAAACTTTTGACACAATTTTCATGATAGGATTACAAAGGAGTAAGAGTTCATGACATTTTTATACTGAGGGCAAAAATTAGGGGGAGTGATGGGCGTTGTTGTTGTTGGTGGCATTTAATTATCTGTAGTACAGTTAATGAGGCCATCTAGTCCAATTTCGTTGGGACACCCAATTTTCGGCCGTATCAAAGAAGTTTCCTGGTTGAACTGACTTCACCAAGCTTGACACAAAGTTTTGAGATTACAGTAACTTAATTAAGGGGAACTTGGTAGTCCATAGGTAATATGTCGATCTTTCAATCAAAAAGTCATGGGTTCGCTAGCAGGTTGAAAAGTTTTCTTCAGTTCTTCGGAAGTTACACTTGCCCTCCTTTGTCTAGGCGGTTGAACCTAGTCTCATCGGAGGCGGACGATAACAAGCCGATGTTTCTGGCAAATATCGATTGGTGTTATAGATTGCTGTGGCTGTTTTCATTTGCCCGATGTAAGAATATATTATTATAGCTGCTATGTAATGAAAAACTATGATCAACATTATTAGGTGACTTAAACTTAAAACACAATTTTAAAGTATTTTTTAGTTTTGCTAGTACATGACAATGTATTATTTTGACGATTCAATGGTTAGTCAATAGAACTAAGCAGAATATACTTTTGTCACTGGCTCAAAGTGATTATTCAGCACTGGTATAACTTGTTTTATGTACCTTGGTATGTAAGGCATGCACAAATGAGTGAAGCAGCAATAAATGCATTTCTTGCATCCACCCCATCTCCTCCCCTGGGTATGGATATCTAATGTTGGAAAACCATGGCTGCTGACTACGGGCTGTATATACTTTGGCTGTCTGTCTGGCCTAGCTGCAAACTTCCTCCACCAGGACCTCTGTGCCAGACGATCAAATGTATTACATAGGTATAATATTGTGGAAATACATTTTATGCCTCAGCTTTTAAATGGTAGGTCTAGATCTACATGTGCTCATTGAAACAATGTAAAATTCCTAGCTCATCTTGAAAACTTGTCTTTCTGGTTTCTGTCAATGTTGAAACTTGATTGTTGTCAACGTAGTTTCCAACAATCCATGCAGATTGTACTCTCGCCCAACTCACCCACGATGTTCTTATGTTACGATAGACCTTTTCAGGTTCACAAAACCATCATTCAATTCGCTCTAGGAGAAAGCTCAGTCGTCAATGATAAAGGTTGTGTATTCTTGGCATCTAATTTTAACATGTATCAATGAAATGCTTGTATTCTGAATATTACTGAAAATAGAATAGTGTCTTAATGTTCATTTTTGTCTGTATACTAAATACATTGAATTTAATGATTAGATATTATAAACTAGGATAAAAATCAACACAAGCCATACACTAATATTTTACAAATCACACCAGGTAATTAAGCTAAAAAATTTTTTTTTTTTTGAAGGATTTGATTGACAAGCGTAGCATCAAATCTACTTAACAGAATGTTTTTTCAGTAACTAGCCATTCCCAGATTTAAGGATCTAGAACGTTTATCCCCAATTCCCGAGTCCAACAGACATCTTAAAACAAATACAACAAACACAACCCCCCCAAACAAAAACAACAACAACCCAACCCCAACAACAACAATAACTCCCCCTCCCACAATAAAACAAGCAACAACTGGGGGTCAGGAAGGAGGTCCTAGAGTCAGTATGTCATCTCATTCGATATTACAGTATCTCCAACTAGGTGCATGATCAGGGGTGACAAGAAAATCGTGCACTTAGGCGGACTGTGCTCTTTGCAGATTCACTTATAGTAATGTAATTTAGTGGCATCTCCACCTAAATGAGAGTGTGAAGAGATCATAGATACAGCTTACGCGAGTCTCTCCCAGAGGCAAAAAGTGCTATTTCTGCATGTGCACGTTCCGTGAACCGTATATGTATGTGTGTTAGCGCGCACGCGTGTGTGTGTGGGTGGGTGTGCAAATAGTGTCTTATCCTATATGTATGTGTGTTGGCGTGTGCAGCGCGCTGTGTGTGTGTGTGTGCGTCTAGGTGTTTTATTGAGTTGTTTTTTTTAGAATAACAAACTAGCGTTGTTATATTAATTTGTAAGCAGATATTTGGCACGGAGAATGCCCAAAACCATGCACTTAGCCAGACTCCTTTCTCAACAAATCAAGACATGGGGGTAAATTTATATATTTCATGTGATGACCGTGGCACTTAGGCGGACCGTGCTCTTAGCCGGAGACTACCATACTGTATCACACGAACTGTGGCACTGGCCATAATTATACCCTGACCTTCATGATTTAACCTGACATGGAACATCATCAACCAATGAGCGAGCAATTTGCTAGTGACCAACGTCATTGCCATTTGCATTGCATTACAAAATATCTATATTCATGTACCTACATTACCATATCAATATTCTTAAAAAAAAAAATATGCATGCAATACATTTTATAATTATGTACTCATTGAAAACAGGTATCATTCTTGGGCTGCTTTGGAAGCTGCTGGACTAGTTGGATCATAGGTTATTGGGTTTGAATCATCACTTGGTCTGTCGTCTTGATTGGGAAAGGTGGGAACTTCACATACATTCCCTCACTACTGACCCATGTAAAATGGGTAACAGCATCATCCGGGGAGTGACACATACGATAGACTAGGGTGTTGTCCAGGAGGTGCTCAACTTTAAGCTGCTCTATTTTGTACTAAAGAGACTAGGATAAGCTCTGGCTCTATGGGTCCTAACGGCCTTGAATTAATGAGACCTGGTAACGCCCAAATTTGATGGTTATTTTTCTACCCACACCTACCATAATAAATATGCGGCGATGTCAGTGTTTGGGTTTGGACTAGCCTTGAAATCTGTAATGACTTTCTCTTATTTTGCCAAGAGCCCTTAAGGCCTATAGAGCTGGAGCTTATCCCGGTTTCTATAGCATGAAGCGGAACAGATGACAATAATTACCTTCTGGCCAGGACGCTAGTCTAATGCAGGTTTTTACTCCTGCTAGTGCTTGTACCAATTTGCACCTGGGTAGAGTGGGGAAATGCGTGTTAAGTGTCTTTCTCAAGGAACACAACGTCTGACCTGGCTTTGCTAGGATTCGAACTCCGGATCTCATAATCTCCAGTCCGGCAGCCTAACCGCTCGGCCACCGACGCCATCCAAGGGCCCTTTAATGCTCA
Organism: Doris montereyensis; assembly: GCA_037039925.1. Classification (NCBI taxonomy): domain Eukaryota; kingdom Metazoa; phylum Mollusca; class Gastropoda; order Nudibranchia; family Dorididae; genus Doris; species Doris montereyensis. The sequence continues at coordinate 312,809 of JAXRKP010000368.1, read as the reverse complement.
TAAAAATATTTATAATACCGGTATGTCTGTGATTTGACTAGATGCTAGATCCTGGTCATCCACAATCAACATTTGCCTTCTACGTGTAAAAAGAAAAAGCAATAATTTTATACTTTGATGTTGCATTTGAGCCAGTGCCTCCAAAGTGATGAGCGCCTTACATTTACAATTAAAGTGACACGCCGTCATCATACCCACTCTCACCCAAATCCTATTTTCACATGCTACTCTATTACTGAAATATTACGCCAAAACCTCTTCTCAGGTATAGGCTTACAGTTGGTAGAAAATTCAGAAAACTTAAAAAGGGACTTAACGATATGCTCATAAGTTTAGCGCAGTATCTGCAGACAATTTAACAGACAGATTTTTTTGTTCTTGTCTTCTTCCTGACTTTCAATTAATGCGGTTGGAGGCTAATTTATACCACATGACATGCTGGAAAACATATGAGTTTCTTTTTAAATCTGGAAGATCGTCTTAATATTTGACTAGCAATGATTGAAATAACATTATAAGCTCAATATTGATAATATGTTAAAAGGAACAAAGACGGAAAGAATGCAAGTGGGAAAGAAATTATGAATAAATGAAAATCATAAAAAGCGAAAACAAATACAACAATAATAATAAACAATGACAACGAACAAGAACAAGTACAACAAAAACCAACAAATCCTTCCTAAAAACAACACCCCCTCCCCCCCCTCCCCAACAAAAAACCCAACAAAGAAAACGAACGATTAATAAAACCCAACCATTCCTGAGAAGAAAACCAAAAGCATTACCGTAAAACAAAAGCAAGATAAAAAATTAAAGCATGACAAAACAAAACAAAACAAATCGACAACAACCCAACAACAAACCCAAAACAAAACTAAAACCCAACAAAAAAATCCAAACAGACCACACGGCAAAACAACACAAATCAGTATGGAAAGAAACCAACAATGATATTAGCAGCAACTAAATCTATAGTAAAAATCAGCATCAATGCAGATGCTGTTCATAAAACAAACAAACAGACAACACCAAGACCAGCATCAAGGGCCATCTCCCTATCCCCGATAAAAAATACTGCAAACTGAGATGAAAACGTCAGTTAATTATAGACACAATAAATGATATAACAAATTTAATATCGTAGATTTTGACATTCAAATGATTTGTCCCCAATAAAATCAATACGACTTTAAGTAGGGCAGTTTCCTGATACAATGTATAAGAAATAAGAAGATGGAAATGTAGAATGTGCTACAAAACTGATTCAGATGTAAAAATAACGACCATACGGGAATTTAGATATTAAAAAATAATATTGATCTATTGAACAAGTTGAACGCCACTCGCCACATTTTCTAAAACTGGTGAATCATTTCCGGTAGTAAAGATGGAGGAACCAATACAGATGCTGCAGTTTCTCTTGTGCATGTTCTTGTTTAACTGGCAGTCTTTCGGATCTGCGACAGATATTGACGATGTAGCGGACAGAACTGAGTTTAAGATTGAGGGGAAAGTTTTTGTGTCTTCAAAAGACAAAGAATGGACATTGACTTCAAGAGTTTTGGTCGATGGTGGAGATTACACAGGATTTGTCAGGTAGAGTAGATCTTTCTAGATCTAGATTTAAGTAAAGGATAGGGCTTCCATGATTGGGATACCGATTTTTTTCGCTGGTGACTTTAATTCAATATTAAGTAAAGATGATACTTATCAACCATCTTTACATATTATTCTAGCACATTTCAATGGACAGAAATAATTTTACGAACACAATATAATCCATAGAGAACTACCGAGTTGAGCCTGGGGAAGGACTTACTTAGTCGGGGTACCACCCAAGGGACAAATTAAAGAGGGTTTATTTTATAAAAAGTTAAGGCTTGGTAAAGAAAGCAAAACGACAACGGATGGGATTGAAAAACACTGATTGATGAACTATGAACATAAGCAGTTCAATTGTGTTAAGGGCCAAGGGACCGGACCGAGATTATCATAAATCTGACTGAGACTGTAGCATTGGACTATCGAGACATGTTGTTACAGAGAAATGCGGGTGTCTCATTTATATATATGAGCGTTTTTCGTAAACGTTTTACCAGTCCGTATTACCTATTTTGCATAAGTTTGTGCATACTGATTGATTGACGTTGTGTAAATGACAATAAATTGTTCGAAAAGTGTGTATAAGATATATGTGTGGTACAATGTAATATTAAATAACGTTCAAAGAAAAAGAGAACGCCAATGGCTGAAATTGTGTTAAAAGATGAAAAATCCCACCAAAGGAAAGTTTTTATGTTCTTTCCCTTTGATATTCATGGATCCCTACGTGCAGTCTATTTAAGTAACAAAAAGTATTATAAAAATTATTATGGATAATGCAAGTAAATGGGAAAATACGTCTACCAACCATCCCTTAACCTGACACATAAGCTCCCCCTGTTTGGCTTGCAGTTACTGGCCAAGAGAGGCATCTTTGCAGTCTTAGATCATGTTAGATGGCTATGATAATGTTACTAATCTAAGGACAAATTACACTGCCCTGAAAAGATGGGTAAAAGCTTAAATGTCTATTCTTCTTATCATGTGTGTTGATTGCTATTATAGCTAGGCTGTCATTTATCAGTTACAATTTTCCCCTCTCATGTAAGAAATTCCCTCTTTAATCTCCGCTTCTTTTATTTCAGGTCAGATGGCACGTTTGTTGTGAATGGTATTCCATCAGGCTCATTCATAGTAGAAATTGCCAACCCTAATTTTTTGTTTGAAGCCCTAAGGGTAGACATAACATCAAAGGGCAAAATGCGAGCAAGAAGGGTCAACTTTCTTCAGCCAAATCTTGTCAAAACTGTGTCATACCCATTGGAATTTCGGGAAAGAGGACGACCTAATTATTTTCAGAAACGAGAGCAGTGGAGGGTTACAGATTTATTATATAACCCAATGGTATGTGTTTATGATGAAAGGAGCTGAAAACTTAATATTGTCTTTGTGTAAGATTATTATAAGTATAAGGAAAAGAAAAGTTGTAGTGCTCGATTAATGGTAAACTTAAGACTATCAGGAATTTTTGCTACATTTCATTGGGTCATTCAATTCTAATCTGTCCATATCTACTTTTTGAGAGATACCACGAGCAGATAAAAAGGATAGAAACGGCGTTACATTTAGTGTCAATTGATAATGAAGTTGCCGGAATTCGACGTTATTTAGTTGTAACTTTAATTTACTTAATTCTTATTATATCTTAGTTTCCTATCTTTCTTATACATTTATCTATGGGCCTATATGGATTCACACAAAATAAGACAGTTAAAGTAAGCCTTTTGTAATAGTAAAATTTCTTTTACTTTAACCAGCGCTTCAAATCTTTTCTCGTCAGGTTCTAACAATGGTGGTTCCTCTTTTGCTCATCATGGTGCTGCCGAAATTGATGAATGCAGCAGATGCTGATACTCAAAAGGTGAGACTGTTTAAACAAGCTACTGTTATGTGGGTCAGTGGTTCCCATTGATGCTGATACAACTGTATATTATAACTCATTTCCTTATATTACGGCGCAGCTAGATTTTTTCAGTGTCCATGTGTTTTTTTTTAGGAAGTGATTATTCAGATAGAATTCACCCTAATAAGATCCTTGCATTTATCCAGGTGGAATTTTATTTTTGTTTTGCCGTGTGCTTAGGTATAGCCGACTCTAGATAAAATGATATAATTGTTCTTTTGTCTTTTTTTCCCCTGTTCAGATCAGAATCTATTTTATGCTTATTCTTTTTGTTAAGATCTATGTCCTTGCTTTTGTTTCATATGATTGTCTTGTTTGTTAGTCTGACACTGACAAGAGACAACCATCAATGTCTCGCCTCCATGGTGATACGTAAGTTAGAGTGGTGGTTAGGAATAAAAAAGGGAGAGAGTGACAGAAGAGATGATGGAGAACAAATGCCAGAGAGAGAGAGCATGGTAGCGTACTTGTGAAATATTGTCTGTGTAGTGACATAATCTGTGCTCTCTAAAGTCTAACGCAGCACAGTAAAATCAAACTCAAATAAAAGGAGAGTGAGATTATTGGTGGGCACCATACTGCCAGCAAATGTGTATTAGTATGAGGTCTATTGTGGGGATAGGTTGTGTTACTAGTCATCTATTGAGAACATTGAACACTTAAATCATGAAAATAAATATATATGAACTTATTTTACAATGATATGAATGGTTATCAGGGTAATAGACTATTTATATTATGGAAAGAAAAGGCTTGGGCTTGAAAGTGAAAAGTGGAGGGAATTTGGATTAGAGGAGAGATTGACTTCGGGAGAGGGAGTGAATTTGGATTAGATCTAGATAATTGATTAGATTGGTGTAGTGAGAGATTTGATTTTGGAAGTAATGCCTACATGTATCAATATCAATTGAATTATTATAAAGGATGCATAAAGGTTTGCGTAGTAATGTGATTGACAATGTTTTTGATTTGAAGGTATACCATCTGGTCCACTAGATTTATGTTAAGATAATCTCTGCTGTAACTGCCTTTTAGGTTACAGTTAAGTCATTTATGTAGATGTCTGTGTGAATTGGAGTATGGCCTAATTTGCTTTTTTTCCTTTGTAAATACATAAGCAAAGGTAGAGTTCAGTACCTGGATTGGGACCAAAATGTAGAATATCTGTTCTTTGCATATTCGGGCAGAACAATAATTTTTCTATAAGTTCATGAGAGAGTCCATATGACATATAATTTTGTTTGTCATAGAATATTTTGCTGGCGAAGGTAGGTAAAAATAGGAACACCTTTTAATGTCGGTTACCCTAACACTGACTGAGAAGATGGCACTGAAAACCCTTATAATGTGGCAGTAAATAGCCAAATCTGCTAACGTGATATTCCTCTGGCTCGCTGAGCGCTGACTACGTAAGATGGGGAGGGCAAGCGTTACCGGTCTGTGTCTTTGTAAACAAGCGCACAAGTATAGGAATACAGGGATAGAACAAAAATCTGTTTTCACACCAGTGCATATCTAAACTTAGTATTACAATCCTCTTTACATTAGTAACAATGCCAGAGACTGTGTAAAGAGTAAGGGGGCTGCTACAAGAAGGGCAACCCATCTGAAGCTTCTTGCTTTGTGTTTTATTTTATTTTTTATTTCTTTATTTACGTTCTTCCCGAAATGTATTTTTTTCACACTTATTTTCTATCTCCTCTGTTATCTACCGACCGATTTGTATAATATTTGGCACACAGGATTCGCTTGTCGATTTTAATAGAATGACATCTGGTTGTTTTGAGAATTTTTTTCTGTAATAAAAAGGTAGCCTTAGAATTGTGAATAAAATTACTGAAAAGTCAATAAACCCAGTCTCGATAGATTTTTGTTCTTAACTTTTAAATTTAATCTCTGATTCGAATGACATTTTAGTATAGATTATAAATAATTTATATTAGGATAGTAAAGAAAAGTTCCTTCAAGACCATTACAGCCCATGGAGCTGGAGTGTATGCTGGTTTCTTCAAGGGACTTAATGATCCGAAGTCCGGCAGCCTAACCACTCGGCCACTTTATTAGTTTACGAGTCATTAATATGGGTGTACCGGTCACTGAAATATTCAACTACACGCACCTTAGATGTATGAAACAGGTGAAAAATAACATACAGGACAAGTAGACAGGCCATTGGAAAGCAGTAGTGTATGACACTAAAGATAAAATTAGATTTTGAATATTCTTGCTGTCGTCCATGTGCCCCTTTGACTGGCTAGTAAAATTGATGTCTTTGACTAGCAGAGCATAAAGTTTTCTTTCAATTTCTTTTGTAAACAGGAGATGCAAAATCAAATGAATGTATTGAACAACAGACCAAACATGCCAGACCCAGCAGAGATGTTGTCCAACTTTTTCTCAGGTGGCAATAGCAACGCTAAGAAAGCTGTCAAGTCAAAACCGGACAAATTGACTAATAAGCGAAAATGAATGTTTCACTTTTGTATGATGTTATTGAGTAAGTGTGATGTGAAAAGTTTTTTGTTTTTTTATGCAGTGAAGAGTTTCTCAATGTGATTTGTACCTAGATCTTTGTATTTCCTTTTGTATTGTGATTTGATGGTTTGTGAGGACATGAATAACTATGATGTACGTGTGTATGTCCTTTTTGCAAACCTCAAACTTTATCCTGTGAGTATCACTTGCACCAAAAGTACACAAGCATTTATCAGATTGATTGTTGTATATTGACCTATTAGTTGTCAAGATGAGTTGGGTTTTTAATTATTTGATAAATGTCAGTTTCAGCTCAACGTAATTTTGAATTAAAAAATTTTTCTCTTATCAGAATCAAATTTGGTTACGGTTTTTAAATTTTTTTCACATGTACGTATGTGATGTATTTATTTATCATATTTTGTCTTTGTGTCTTGCTCAAACTAAAAGTGATTCTCATTGGTTACAAAACAAAGAAAGGAAAAACCCATGTGAAATCAGCTTACTCTTCTTGCTTTTTTTTTAAGATTGTGAAATATGTCCCATATGTCATACATCCCTAATCAGGTTTGTTTTTGTTTTGTTCTCTTTTCTTTTTGTCAATGTTATATTGTTATAGCTAACAACCAGTATGTAAAAAATATATTATTATTTAGTACGTTATGTTTTAGCTGTGACTTGTGAAAATCTGTATTTACCTTGAAGAGTATGTATATGAGGGCTAACTGTTAATTAACCACACACAAAAAAGAAATCCTTAAGTTAACCGCAGAGACTCAGACTCGGAGAGATTGGTATGATAGTCAGGAGACGTCATTTTGAGTTCAAAAGTACTGTCACACTTTGCCCGGAAGACCAGCTGTTGGGCTTTTTGTTATTTATTTTAAAGGAAGTTAGGTTAAGTTACCAATGTTTTCTGGAATATTGCAAGCTGCTGTGCAAGTTAGAATTAGCTTGCACGGTCAGAGTCTGTCTGTTTTACAATTTGAAAAGTTTGGCAGCTATGTATAGTATAAATACAAAGGAAAAGAAAGAGATGGAAGAAACAGAGAAAAGGGGTTGGAAGGGGATAGGTAGTTAGTAGTATGTGATCAATTTTGAAGGTCACAGATAGTAAGACTAAGAGGTGGGGTGATAACTGAATTATAAATTCTTGGAAACAAATTCAGTGAGAGAATGTGTCATCTGTCTTTAAAAAAATTTGTTTTTAATAACAGTTGTGTGAATATTTAGCATTGAGATTAATGAGAAAGTTAATGAACCACTTGCAACCATCTCATACTTGCATCATGTATATTGTTGCCTTTGATCTCTCAGCTCTATAACTATACCAATTTGATTGTCAATGTTGTTTAATAACATCCTCAGTTCTTCTTTATTTTTTTCATCCACTGGCCTACTACAAGATTCATAGGTGCTTTTGCTTTTGCCAAAGTCATTTCCTTGTAATGCTTTTAAATTCGCACACTTTGATTTTTTTCTCTTTAAGATTGTCAGCTGTAATCGCAGACACATGCAAACACAAACTTAGACACACGTACATTAAGATAAGTTTTGTTTGTTATGAGAGTATATTTAGGATAGTGAATGCTTTTGTCAGCTAGTTCTGTCAACTGAGGATCAATGTCATTTAATAGCATATTATAAAATCATAAATAGTTGTTATTTCTGTTTGAACGTTTAAAATTTCAGTTTCAATGTATCACATGGTTGTATTGTTGTTTGTGAAATGAATATATCCTATTTCAGACATGTAAATAATTTGAGTCTGCTTTTGGTTAGAGGAAACATTTCAAAATGATCTAAAATGTCAACTTTTTTACATGAGGGAAATTTTTCAAAGTGAGAATAGTAAAATAAAAGTCTTGCTTTGCTAGGTGACTTTTAAAAATGATTATTAACACTAACACCCCTCAATTTATGGCTTCTGGGGTTGATGGCAACATATTGTTTTTTTTTCCCTGTATTGGACACCTAGCAGGAGTTACACTAAAGCTTTACACTACATTGAATTGAATACGCCAAGTGCAGGAGTGCTACACACTCACAGGGTCAATAATGTAGGATTGATGATAAGTGATGAGCTGATGGAACTGGGGTTGGGATGATGGGATACATATGTCGTTTTATGTGCATTAATTTTACTAATGTTGACCTATTTGGAATGATCAAGGGTTCATGTTTTTTTTTATTTACATGTATAGTAAAATACATGTAATCTAAAACATAAGAAGAAGATAGAAGTTGATGTCTTTCAAGGATGCTCTTCACTCAAACTCTGTGCCACAACTGCATGTATGCACCCTCTCTAGTTGAAATACTTCACCTTCATCTAAGCTTTAATTGGAACATACACAAATTAAAGAAACTTTTGTGACTCTAAATAAAAAGATTGCTTTTATATAAAAAAATACTTTATGTTTGCCTTTTTTATGATTGTATAATCATCACTATTCATAATCAATTGTGGAATAATCTATGAATGAAGAAAATACATTCTAATAAATGTCTTTTGGTAGTAGCTTTCTAAACTCACAGAAGCTTTCGTATGACAATGTCACAATGTAAACATGTGGGCATTTGAAAATTGCTGGCAGTGACACATGTACATACATATGTATACTGATGTGCATGATAACAGTACTGACATGATAATTGGTATCACATTAAATTTGAACTGAATTGATTGTTTTTCAGATTTGTCAGTCTTACTCATAAAAACTGTTTGGTCCTGATAAAAATCATTTATTGGCTTTGAGTTAGAGACAGTTGTCACTTACCATCACATCTGATGTCCTATTACAGAGATGTTTTTCTCTCTTTTGAATGCAGAATATTAAGCATTCATAAAAGTGATCCAACTTTTTGGAGGAACCTAGTTTTAGCTCTGGGCAGTCGTAGTGCCTATATTTATTATATTATGTACACACATACTTACATTCAATTCATTCGTATAATATAAAATCAATCAGGTGGATACATGTTTTAGGTTAGGAGCATTTATCTTTAGAACTTAAGCCAATGATACATTATTAGATATTTATCACTAAAAGTTTCTTCTTCTAGTACATGTGTTTAGAAATTGATAACCCGTGTAAAGCATGGGAATATGTTTTAATGCTGAAGTTCATCTTTCATCAGAATTATTTAAATTTTCTCTTTTCCACATACACATATGTGAATGCCTGGTGTAGGTTTCATTTGACTTCTATGATGCCTTGTGCTCCCGAGAAACTCAAGCAATATGTCAATATGTGTAAATTCTTCTTTCAGTCAAGTTCCTTTGATGTTGATACATGTACATTGTATATGAGTGTAGTTTTTAACCCTTAGCATTCAAACAGTCATGAGTGAGATTTATTCAAGGTTTTGTAATTTATACCCTAGTGTATATAATGTCTGAATGAAATTTCATGAAAGTATAGTATGTTTTATCATACAATATCACTTGAACAAATTAGAATCTTTGAGTCAAAAAATTAACTCACTTCTGTGTACTAGTCTGATGGATGTTTTTAAGATTTAAACTCTTGCACTTGCAGATAAAGTAATGAGAACAGATTGCTTCAAGTAATTTCATCTACAGTTCATGTCTTCTTATTTGCTTACCTTACTGTTTAGTATAGCAGATACACTGAAAAAATGCATTGCAAGAAAACAGCAAGAAGTAGCATGATCCACTGTATACTAAAGCAAACATTGGTGGAGAATCATGTTAATCAGGGATACGAAATCAGTTATAAAAAGCATATCCCTTTTAAATAAAGAGATTCTATTTTTGAAACAGTATCTGTATATGACAAATCAATAAATGTAGGCCTACTAAAACATCAGATTTTAAAAGTAAAACAGAAAGTAAAGCTCACTCAAGGCCGTTATGACATAATTATTTACACATTTGTTCTTGTCTTTATGGAATTTAATTTCGTTTCAGCATAGCACATGAAAATGAAGGTGCCAGTGCCACTGTTTTGGGAAAGAAAATGCTGATGCTTTGTTATTACACTTTTATTGAAGCTATCAGTTGTGGGTACATGTATCATACTTTTAGTGAGGAGATGAAATTACAAAATCAATTTTTCGAGCGATTGTTCAGTGGTTTGATCAAATGAGTATGTAAGGTGAATACAAGTTTCAGTTTATATTTTAAGCATGCAATGCAGGGCATTGGAAATGGTTATTTATTGCATTTCAAAATGAAATTCTACATCGTTTGTATTATTGTTTTATTTAAATACATATTGTATTTTCACTTTTTTAGCCTTTCTCTTTTCTTTTTTAAAATTATTTCTCAACTACTTTATGTTTTGCTTTACTTTTTGAATTTGAAAGATTGAGGAATTTTCATCTTATCAAAATTGGTCCTTTCTTGTATTTTTATTATTCAAGATTAAATGTTATCACTATAAATAAACTTGCTTGTAATGACTTACTGCTTTCATTATTTCTTTTGTCATTTAAAAAAAACAATCATGATTTAATATTAATTGTGTCTTTGTTGGTGGTTGGCAGGTTCTACTGGTAGTTCCTACTTCTTTTCTTTCACTTTTTAGCTGCATAGAGAGGGGTTCGCTTTCGTCTCCTTTCCTAATATTTCACCTTTCATGGAAATGTATTGGGTGCCCTCTTGAGTGACTCCCATGGCTGTCACTTTTGGTGATTGTTTCATTCCTCATCAAGTTTAAGATTTCCGCCATCCTGCTCTTATCCCAAAGAAGATAAATTCCCCTAAAACTTTGAATAAGTCACACTTGTAATATTAGGTCACATGACTGCAATATAAGTTACATACATATACTTCTAAAGAGATCAATTACAAACGATTTCCCTTTGATACTGTGACTCTTTCCCCTTTGTTCCCTTAAAGTGGCGTTCTTTTATACATGTCCATGTATCAACATCAATTTGTTGGACCTTCTACTTCTACTGTAGGCATGTCAAGAGTGCACGATGGATTGTATGTATTCTTATACTGTTTTATCTAACGTAATTTTTACAAACTACCACTCCCTACACCTGCAAAATCGAGCCATCATGTACTCATGTTATGTAGAAAGTCTACAGGTAACGGGGTGTGATGCAATTCTATTGCACCTTTGATTATCACACACATGCACATGATGAGAACCAATCACTGAAGGCTTTTGAACATATAGCTCCGTTAGTGTCCTCTTGTGAAGCCCTACCCTTACCCTCATCAGCTTTCACCCGTCCTCCTAGTCCATTCAATTTCATTGATTTTACAAATACAACATGTGTGTTCTCCTTTCACTGTTGCAGCCAATCACATCACGGTCTATTGTCTCAATCCTATGCATTGAGATGTGTTTTGGAATTATAAAATATAATTGCATAATTTGCAATCCGCAGAATAATGTCTGGACAGCCAGTCTTTGATTATACTTATAAGGAAATCAGAGATTAATAACGAGCAGAATGGACAGTGTAGGCTAAACATGACATAAGACTGACACCTTCGTCTTGGTAGCTCTCGGATAGGCGATAATTGAATGAAGCTAAACATATCGTTGCTCCGTGGCATAGGGGTGAACACCCAACAATTTTTATTTTCACATGTTTGACACGTTCAAGGTGCTAATAGTAGTAATACTACTAATAGGAACATCCTTATTGTGTGTGAAGGATTTTGCGAAATTCGCACTAGAGGGTGTATCATAGGGGGCAAATTGGTAATAATGGTATCCTGAGACATTGGCATGGGGGCGATTATAGTCCTCACCCGTCTTCATGGTAAGCAACACCTGAGTTGAGACTGGATGACCGGCGAAGAGGAGTGGCCACTGTCTGACCTTTGGCTTGGGCCCTACTAGCTCATCTGATTGACCAATACTGTGTTAACAATATATGTGATTATATCAGACCCACTCCTTACATCTACATTTCAATGCAGAGGTGTTAATTGAAATGATGAAAAATATGATTATCGGAAGATGTGACAAAAACAGAAAAATGAATGACAAGTGTTTAACCCTTCATTTTGTGTGTGAGGAGAGAAGAGAGAGAGAGAGAGAGAGAGAGAGAGAGAGAGAGAGAGAGAGAGAGATACATAGTAATATTATTATTTGTACAAATGAAGTGATGACCTACGGGGGTAAAGAGAGAGAGAGAGTGAGCAATCATTGTCCCATCTTTCTACTACACTGACTTTATTTCCCTTGTCTTTTCTACATGAAATTATAGTTTGTAGAAGTTAAATGTAAGTTTGTATACCATCATTTTTCGTAACAACATTTTCAAGACCAATAGAAATCTAATGTTATCCTACTTTAATGCTTCAGATGTCATCGTTCATGACAACAGTCATTTTATGTATGCATTTGTGTGTATTTCATCCACGGTCTATCTTGTAAAGTGATGTACTTTGTTGCAAACACAATGATAGTGGGCTCAAGAAAGTCAATTAACATAATAAATGAAGAGAAATTAAGTCTTTCTCAAAAGGATTTTTCTGCTGCCTTGGCTGACCAAAGGCTAAGGGGTTAACCCTGAAAAAAACCCAACCTGTTGCCTTGCAGGCCGGTCTTGACTGACCAAAGTCGAAGGGAGTTAACCCTGACAGAAAATAACAAGGCCCGGTAGGGGGTCTCAAGGTGGCAGCCCCACCATCTATCCAGGGTACAGTAGGCTAATCCCCTGCTTATCCAAAACAACCTGATTCAAAGTAATATATACAATGATATACCTGGCTTGAACTTTAGAAGACAACTCTGGAAAAGAACACGGACTGTGATTTTGGAACATGGAATGTTAGGGCAATTAATGAAAAGGAGTTAGAATAAGCTGAAGAAATGGCAATATTCAAAGTAAACATTTTGGCTATTACAGAAACAAAGAAAAAGGACAAGGAATAGAAAATGTAGGACCAAATCATACTTTAATCTTCTCAGGAGTAGATGTCAAAGATAGAGCTAGAGCAGGGGTAGGCCTCCTCATGCATAAAAGGCAAGAAATGCTACTAGAAAGTTGGAAATGTGTAAGCCCACAGCTATTAGAGGTAAATATTAAACCAAAAGAAAGAGAAATTAAATTATTAATAGCTCATAGACCAAACGAAGATGCCACCAAAGAAGAAAAAGATATCTTCGAAAATGATTTACAAATAGCTGCAGAGAATCTCAAACTCAAACAGGAATTATTGGTTTTAGGAGATTTAAACGCTAGAGTAGGCAACAATGTAGAAACAACAGGAGGAGTAATAGGTAAAGAAGGAGAGACAACTTCTCCAAATGGAGAGAGACCAAAAGATTTTTGCCTAAAGAATATAGCTGACACATTTTTCCTCATAAAGATATCCACAAATATACAAGAGTAAATGAAGACAGATGTGAAAAGTCAATCATAGACTACATAATAGTTAGCAGCTTCCTTTTTTACAGTACAATGGATGCTAGAGTAAGCAGAGGAGCTGAACTATTTTGTAATCACCACCTAGTGATAGCCAAAATGAGATTATTAACTGAAGAAAACAAACAGAAAAGGAAAGAGAAGAAAGCTACTAAACTCAAAATAGAGGAACTAAATAAACCAGTACCGGTAGTAAAACAGGTATACCAATCTAGGATAAAAAGATCTATCATCAGTGAAAGGCAGATGGATCTGAAAGATAGCACAATATAAGAAAAGTGGCAGATGTATAAAGAAACACTCCTCAGTTGTACTGAAGAGGTCTGTGGTAGGAAACAAATTAAAGGAGATAGGAAAAGAACAGAATGGTGGAATGAAAATATCAAGACTAAGATCAAAGAAAAGAAGGAGGCCTGGAAGAAATACTTTCAAACAAAAAGACCAGAGGATAGGATATATTACGATGAGTAAAAGAACTATCGCCAAAGAGGAAGTTAGGAAAGCAAAACAGGAACAGTGCGAAGAGTTTGGACAAAAAGGAAATCAAAAGCTGTTCTGGGGAGCAATGGAGAGCATGAGATTAATGAGAAAGACCAAAGCATGCCCAATACGACAAATTAAGAATGCCAAAGGAGAAATACTGAAAGGAGACAGCGAAATCATGGAAATGTGGAGAAAGTATTTATTACAATTACATAATCCCTTCATAACATATGAAACAAGGAGTACAGATCAATTAGTAAGATTAACAAGTAATCGAGATGAGACAGCTGTAGATGTCAATGGAAGAACTTCAAACAGCTGTAAGAAAAAAGGAAATTAGGAAAAGCCCCAGGAGCAGATCAAGTTTATCCAGAAATGGTTAAAAACCAAGGGAGAGAGGCAGACAAACTACGACATGCAATATTTCAACAAGCATGGAAATCCAAACAGGTGCCAGACGACTGGAATAAGGAAACGCTACTACCAATACATAAGAAAGGATCAACTATGGAATGCTCAAACTATAGAGGGATGTCACTATTTAGCGTACCAGGAAAAATGTATGCCAGGATACTGGAAATGAGACTAAGGAAAAGAGTAAAGGATCAGATTGAAGAACATCAAAGTGGATTTAGAGCAAGAAGAAGTGCACAAGACCACATATTTGCATTTAGACTAATAATAGAAAAATTCCTTGAGAGAAACATTGACTTGCACCTGTGTTTTATTGACTTAGAAAAGGCATTTGACACTGTGAGGAGGGACGAAGTATGGCAGTCCTTAAAAGAACACAATGTAGAGCAAAATTTAATAGAAGCCATTAAAAGTTTTTACAATAAATCAAAATGTGCAGTGAGAGTAGCTGGAAATGTATCTGAAGAATTTGATGTAGATATGGGAGTAAGACAGGGTTGTATCCTAAGTCCTCTTTTGTTTATCACATTTATGGATTCAGTCGCAAAGGCATCCTCAAAAATGAAGAAAATGAATGTAGGTATGTGGAAGCTCAAACCAATAAATGTATCAATGCTTTCATTTGCTGATGATTTAGTTCTGTTTGGAAAATCAGAAAAGGACCTCACGTCAAATATTTACATAATGAATAAAAGAGGAATGTCCTACTTATTGTCCTACTCTCCTCTATAGCAGTGAAACCTGGACCTTAGACAGTAGGGAATACAGTAGAGTGCAGGCAACCGAAATGAAATATAATCTAAGAAGAGTAGTAGTCAAAACTAAAAGAGACAAAATCAGAAACACAACAACAAAAGATCAAACTAAAGCAGATAGCATAAAAACTAAGATAGAAATGAATCAACTGAGATGGTTTGGGCATGTTAACAGAATGAACGACAATAGGATAGCTAAATCAGTATACAGTGCTAAAACTCACGGTAAAAGACCAAAAGGCAGACCTCGGAAAAAGTGGGAAGAAGATATAAAAGAGGCATTAAAGCAAAGAAATTTAACTTTCACGGAAGGAAACAGAAAATGTCAGGACAGGGCAGCCTGGCGAAAGATCATGTCGGGCATCTAAAACCCATACACCGGAAAGTAGAATGGGAGCTGATAAAGAAAGAAAGAACAAAAGGATTTAAACGAACAAAGGCACTGTCTATCATCTATGGGAGCGCAAACGTGCCCAAGCCAGCCATTGTTGTGTGACATAGGGGCGAGCACAGGTTCGCGGGGTGGTCATGGTTATTTCGTGTGTTACTTTGTGTGAGATAGGAGCGATTACTGATTTCAGCTACTTATGATAGAAATTGCAATACATACCACAAGAAACTATACAGATACAAACCAAGACAAGACAAATAAAACAAAAATAAAAAACGAAGTATGAGCATTCTAATTTTTTTCGAATCGCTCTAGCTCAAAACTAAGATTTCCCATCTTTGTCCCTATATCGTGAGAGCGACGATATACATGTATCTGTCTTTGTTCCTGACAAAAATATCACAGACTACACGACAAAAGCCAATAATGGATAGGTATGAAGTTGCATTACATACAAAAAGCCTGTCTTTATGCATGTCTTTTCAAACTCTTATTATAGTAAACAAAAAAATGGGCAGCACATGTAGGCATGTGATTGTGATACAAAGTGTGCTTATGTAGCATGCATTTATCTAGCGATTACTGTATTGACATTATGACATAAATTTAATAGTTTTACAAAATAAAATAAATTGAAATTAAACAAAGGACTCAGCCAACAGCAGGGTTTCTCCTTACCATTTATTAAATGAAAACCGTTTCACATAATCAATTTCATATAAATCATAAATACACATCAATCATAGTTAGTTATAACTTGACTACATAACTATATGTTAAGACATATTTTATATACATATCTCTTTTTTTAAGTCCTCGGATGGACATGTATTCTAAGTAATGATATTTATATTAGGTGTGCACATGTACTTTTCAAGTAAGACCACAACCACCCTTCCTCCCATAATAATCCTATGCCCCACCAATGAAAGCACTAATATACTACATGCATAAATCACATTCAGACAAAAATCAATCTGACATACTTCAATTGTCTGTCTATATACACATCAAAACACATTGTCTTAGTTTTATATTCACCATAGTATTGCAGGAATGATATTTAATTTAAAACAAAACGTTTTAGTTAAAGTGCACAAACAGAAAAACTGTAAAATCAATATTATTTTTTTAGAATCCATCCTTCAGAAAAGCTCATCCTGATAAAAACTTGCGTCCATAGAACTGTGCTTTCTTGTCAAATGATGGGGACTTTATAGAAGTGTTGATTTCATAGAAAGGATTCATGGTAAACTGTAACACAGATAGAGCGAAGCATCTTTATTTCATTTGAAAACCTTGCCCCCAGCATGGACATACACATGTAAATCTACATGTATATTATTAAACACAATAATAGTAATAATAATACAGTAGTCTCCGCTCAAATTCATGGTCCGTGAATACCAAAATACATGTAGTTACATAAAAATATCATGCGTTTTGGTTAAATTGCATTTTGATGTAGTCAAGGGCTACAACACATGCTCCTTTGCTTTTTTTTGTTGTTTGTTATTGTTTGAGTTTTGTTTATTTTTCATTGATTTGAGTACAAGACCCAATAGGCCTAGCCTTTTCTCATAGATCTGTTACATTCTTTTCTCACTTAATAGTAAGACTATCACAAGGGGTGGGATGGTGAAGATATTCAGCGACTAGGAATAAAAAGATGTAAAATATAGAAGGCATAACTAACATTTTTAAACCTTGACCAAGTTTGGTCCAACAAGAGTTTACCAGAAAGAACCACATTAAGGATATTCAACTCAAATTTCAAATCAGTGCTAATACACATATATGGTTCAGAAACATCGAGAACCTCAAAATCAACCCCACAAAAAATACAATCATCCACAAACGCTAATCTATAGGAAAGAATTGGACAAGCATCCACTGAAAAAGATTTAAAACCAGAAAAAACTGGAGGTGGATAAGGCACACGCTCAGAAAGGACACAACACACTAACAAGACAGAGCCTAACATGAAACCCACAGGGTAAAAGCTTGAAGGGCTGACCGAGGGTTGTATGAAAAAGAGAACTGGAAGGGGAGATGAAGAAGACGGGGAAAACATGGAAATCTATGGAGAGGCTGGCTCAGGAGAAAAGCCATTGGAAATTGTTTGTTGATGGCCTATGTATCCTAAAAGAGCTAAAAAGGCAGAAGAAGAAAGTAAATAAAAAATAAATTCTTCTTATGTTGACCTTTCCGGCGAAGTGTGACAGTTGCAAACTCAGATGACATCTCTGGACTTTCACTTTCACCTAATCTCTCTCTCTGCTGTTAACTTTGGTTTTCTCAAAAAATAAAATTATACATAATCCTCATATACATACTTTTCAAGGTAAATACAGACTTACTGACTCAAAGCCCCAAAAAACCCAATATGTTGTATGTTTTACGCACTGGTTGGCAGCTATGTATAACTATGATTCAGTTGCCCTGTTGGAACTTACTGGAGGCACATCTACATTGCCAACACTAATCGCATTTCTGTTATTACTGTTCTAACACTGAGAAGACTGGATTGATACTGTGAGCCTGGACAAATGAGTAGTGGTACCATAAAAAATGATTACTAACTTTTTCACTTACACCAAGGACAAAAATACAAAATCAAAATTGGATGTCCAATCGATTTCACATGGACCTCAACGTCTGACTGGTATTGATGGTAGCTTTCAACAAGGTATTGTAATATTTCATTTATGACTCTTCAAGTAGGCCTCATTCTCTTCTTTGCCTGACAAAATCCATAACTAATATTAATAATCTTTATGAAATGTCGATAGAAATTTTAAAAATAGCAAACATTGATAATGCTAATAATTTAGAAAATGATCACAGTGTTGATGACAATGAGGATACTGATAACATTTATGAAACGAAGCTATACTGACCTTGACATATGTTTCATAAATATCTGTGAAGAAATTCCTTATTCCGTCTTCATTTTTTACATCATGTAGCATCAGGAACCTCATACGTAACAATGGGTTAAGGGTAAATATATTTTCACCATTTTGTGTTTAATCTGCCCAAACTATTATCAGACCTCGATGTTTAATCCGGCCATACCTACCCAAGGAGCATGCCCCCTGGCTCCCAACGTTCAATCTGCCCGATCGCACCCATTTCTCTTTATATACACTTCTACATAGCAAGAGGTCTTTAATATATAGCCAAAAATAAAATAGACATCATCTTTGATATCATTGGATGACTTAGTTTCGTTCTGACCCACTTTAGGGTTCATGGACAGCAGTTTCTTTGTATTGGTCAACATGTGTGTATGTAGTAAACTACTAGATCTGGTAGGCCTACACTGTGTACCAATCATGGTTTCAGTCTGTGGCACCCAGTCTACTAATATATTGCACTAGTGACTGCCTAAATGCCTGTTGCCTTAATGCCTGTTTCGCCTAAATGCCCGCAATCTCAGTGAAACCAATTTTTTCCTATATAAATTGGCCCACCGAATGCCTGGCTCAAAACCAAGATTTTCACCTCAATGCCCGGTCTCAATGGCAACTGCAGGTATCATTTTCTCCAAATTATCATGAAATGCGCTTTTTATTATACATAATGTAATCCCTCGCTAATAGGACTTTTATGCCCGTCAACAATGTTCCATGCATTGCAACCACCCTTCATACCTATCCATTGTAATGTAATAAAAGATAACCAGTATTCTCTTCATAACTTCACCCACTGTACAGCACAGCCTTTGTTCCATTGGATCACTGGTTTGTCACTGGGAAATTAGAATTGAAATCTTTCGGACTCCGCCCACGACTCTTTCTTGATGTCCTAAGTTGCATGCAACCACCCGGTGGTTTTAATAGACCGGGC
Organism: Doris montereyensis; assembly: GCA_037039925.1. Classification (NCBI taxonomy): domain Eukaryota; kingdom Metazoa; phylum Mollusca; class Gastropoda; order Nudibranchia; family Dorididae; genus Doris; species Doris montereyensis. Next base: position 293,566 of record JAXRKP010000368.1, on the reverse strand, counting down.
ACGCATCGCGATCGAGGAACAAGGTGTGAACAGTTTTATTGCCTCCTGTCTTGCATTGGCTGTATCCATTATGCCTTCGGGTCTTCGTGGTGAGCGATTGTCAACCCGCCTGTGCGCTCACCACCAGAGTGCTAAAGAGCTAATTGGTTTCAGGTGTCCCTATTTCTTGCATAACATTTTTTGTAAATGTTGAATTTCTTTGCACCATACTGGATGAACTCCCTTGGTGATCACCCCTCCCCCAAAATTGTTGCGCCTGACCTACTTTCGCCTAAATGCCCGTTTTCTCTGCTTCCCTAGCACTGGGCATTTAGGAGGTCCTACTGTACTACAATCTTCATTATCTAGTTTTTTTTATCAATATCAAAGAGATGTTCTTAGAAATAAATCTTGAAAGTAACATGGAAAATGAGAATGAGTCCGATAAAAAAACAACACACCTTCTAGCTGCGTAGTTGAATAGTTTACCAGCTTAGTTTCCCTAAACCACTGGCGATTAAACGCTGAAACTTTGTCAGTATCTTAAACAATCGTTTATACATGACTTTTCCAAATCTGAACCCCTAGTCTTCATAAGTTCTGTAAGCATTTTAGTTTTAGTTTGACACTGACAATCCTGAAAATGATAATTTTGGCCAATAAATGTAAACACAGTGGGACTAGCTGCTCAGCAGGAACTCAAACTTTCACCTTGCGCTCAGCTGGCCGATATTCAACCATATCCCTTTTGTGTAAAGGATACATATTCTACAAATAAAAATGAACATTCTAGTTCTAGACTGTTAACATCCTTAGCGACCTTGCTCAGACATTGAATCTCCAATAGTTCACCTTAGTGTAGCGGTAGTGGCTGAGAGGTTAGGCAGCTGGATTTGGGATCACAAGGTCTGGATTCCAATCCTAGCAAAGGTAGGCCAAACGTTGTGTTCCTTGGGAAAGACGCGTAACACGTGTTTTCCACCACTCGATCCAGGTGCAAATGGATATTAGTACCAGTTTGGGAGTAAAAATCTGCATCAGAGTAGCGTCCTATTCAGCAAAGATTATCATCATCTGTTCTGCTTCACATTATAAAAGCCAGGAAAAGCTCTGGCTCTATGAGGCCATATGGCCTTGAAGAAACTTATGTTCGCCTTAACAAAAACGTCTAACGAAAACAAAGCCCAAAAATTTAAGACTTCTTCTCCTGTAAAAAAAATAATAATGAAACAACTGCAGTCCAACCCTCTTATATTGACATCACTGGGACCACCAAATTTTGTCGATATAAGAGGTTGTTGTTTGTATCAGATCAACCAATAAAATAAAGGGACACCACTAAAAAAACCCCATAATACAACATCAATCAAAGGTAATGTGTGGCCCTAAAAAGGACCGTTTTTAAAGAGGGTGAGAGAATTGCTGGCTTCTATTTTGCTGGTGTGAAGAAGTGCGCAGGATTTCATTGATCGAAGAGTATGCGTTTTAATGAGGCGTTTAGCTCCTACAGCCAATCTGTCCCATGATGCATTGCGCGTTTTCTCAGATCGGTGATAGCTCTTTTGCATGGCTGTTTTTTACTAGTGATATTCATTGTATAGTGACAGCAGAAGACATACGTGCTGACTTTAACACTTAAATGTTATCTACGTTAACATGTAAATCAACAGAATATGACTAGATTTATTTATTTATACATTATAAAATCGTGGGAAAATAGTTGCTATGGCATCTTCGACATTCTATGTGTGTCATTTCACGACTTATTTTTGCCAGTACCAGCCAGGGGGCAGAGCGCTAGATCTACTTATTCGTGCTTGCATTTTCACATTTCAAAGTGCCAGTCAATAAGTTATAAAATATAAACACCTAGAATATTATGTACTCTACTCTATCATTTCTAATTCTAGATCAAGTTTTTGTTATCATTACCAGTGGTCATCCTGTTCCTTCTCCTTCTTCTTCTTTCATTATTAATAATAGTCATTACCCCAAATGTTAGCATTATTATTTACAATATTAGAATGATTATTAACAAGAGCAGAAATGGTAGCAGTAGGTATACTGCTTTTGTAATAACATTATCATTTATGAATAATGACGTGGGGTACTCACTGCCTTCGTATTTTACTATAAGTAAATAAGGGCTTCAGGCTCCACACAATAGAGCTACCACCGATCTGTTTCTGAAACAAGGGCAGATAATTTTGCACGCACAACGCCCCAATCGCTTTGATTGCTCCAGGGTGCAGTATTTTCTTGGTCTACAGGCATGTGTTTTCATTTGCCAATTCTTGGCTTTCACTAATCGATTTACCGGCCATCGACGGACATTTATGTTGTCTGTAGACTGATTATTGCCTGCACCAACAAAATCGTGAAGTCGATATAAGGGTTTGGAGTCAAATTTATGTCGAAATATCAGTGTTTTTTAAAACTAATAATATATATGGAAAAAAACAGAACTTTGATATGATGTCCATATATGCGACGTTGATGTACGTGGGTTGGACTGCAATCAGTGCTCATGACACTCAGCAATAAAAAAATAAAATAAAATAAAAGGAAAAAAGATTTAGGAGGTTTCCAAGGAGATTCTTAAAAACTCTAGGAGGATCAACGTCAGCTGTTCTTATTTTAAAAACATCTTTGTTCTTATTTTAAAAACATCTTCAAGTCCATATATTTTAAAAAAAAAAAGATTATTAAATTAAAAATCAAACTATCTAGAAAGTTATTAAATGTTTATTTAGCTTGATCTTATTTAAAAAGAGGATTTTTTAAATTATCTAGTTTAACAATATAAACAAAATAAACTGTATGTTAAAATTCAACTTAACTGAAATTAAAGTAATTTTTTTCGCGATGCAAATAACCCCCCCCCAATTTTTTAAATTATTATTAAAATTCAAGAGTCAAGTTTCAAAAAGGATATGACCAGCTGTTACAAATGCTGAAACAAACCACTCGTTGAATTTGTCTACAATCTTGAGATACATGTTGCTAGTTGCCCACATCTGTTCATCTACTAAGTCTAAAGCGGAGTGTGCAATAAACTGATTCAGGTGTCGATGGTCATCTCTCTGTTGATTATAACATTGTATTTGATTAATTATAAATTATATTGATTAATATCACTAGAGGTGTGACGTAACCAATATTTCAAATGGTGCCATGATAGAATAGTGTCCCAATATCACACTTTTAGACAACTGATATGAATCATAATAGAAATAGCGTTACATAGAGTGTATTGTACTTAATGTTTAAAGACAAAATATGCTCGACGAGTCCGTAAACTTAAGAGCAGAGAGAGAAAGAAAGAGAAAGAGAGCAAGGGAGAGAGAGAAAGAGAGCGAGAACAAGAGAGAGAGAAATAGAGGGAGAGGGAGAGAGAGAGAGTGAGAGGAGAGAGAGAGTGAGAGAGAGAGAGTGAGAGAGAGAGAGAGAGAGAGAGAGAGAGAGAGAGAGAGAGAGAGAGAGAGAGAGAGAGAGAGAGAGAGAGAGAGAGAGAGAGAGAGAGAGAGACAGAGAAGAGAGACAGAGAAACAGAGAGAGAGAGAGAGAGAGAGAGAGAGAGAGAGAGAGAGAGAGAGAGAGAGAGAGAGAGAGAGAGAGAGAGAGAGAGAGAGAGAGAGAGAGAGAGAGAGAGAGAGAGAGAGAGAGAGAGAGAGAGAGAGAGAGAGAGAGAGAGAGACAGCGACAGAGACAGAGACAGAGACAGAGAAACAAAGAAAGAGAGAGCGCAACATACATTAGTGTGTATCAGCATCACAGCAGGTTGGCTTAAACCTAGCTTTCAAACCTAGACAATCGTGATCAAAATATATCCCATCGGCCAGCAGGATTGTGCGTGCATCATGCCTCATATCACCAGTTGGAGGATAGATTGGTGCCTGGTTCCAAAACTTGAGTATTTTGTACATTGAAGAAGGGAATATCTTATTCTGTGAATATTTGTGTAGTTAATTAACCTCACTTGGTACACTTTGTAAAAGGAACCCAAGGTCTCAGAAAGAAAGAGAGAGAGGCAGGAGAAGCAACCACAGGCTGCGTGCCGTGACTAATGGCCCTACAGACTGGGAGGAGTGGTGTAAAGTACTGTAACTTTGGTGTGTGTGTGTATGTTTGGTAAAGCAAGTCAATGTGATGGGTGTATTGCTAAGAAATTAAAATAGTACCTTCTAGTTGTAATGCAATATTTTATAGGTGGTTCCAGGCACCAAACAACCAAGTAGAACACACCCCTAAATATCATACAGGACAGTTGGATATTGAACTTAAAAGAAGACTCACCTTGTGTTCAACAACCACTCACGAGACAAAAGTTTGATTTCTAGTACACATGAAGTTTTCTGCTTGGTTGACACCATTGCAGCTAAAAAACAGCTAGACCCATTAAGACTTGGCATGGAAGGTAAAGGCAAACTACCATATATTTAATAATTAAGGCTGTACTGCTTGCCTAAAAAATCTTGACTCTACTCTAAATTATCCTATGCTTAACAGTGACTATGGCACTTTACTTTATGTCAGGGCGGCTCACACCCCAAAGAGGTGAAAAGTAACCTTTTAGGGGTGTGATACCTTGTTGCTCAAATTTAATGTAAATTGCCTTCTTCATAAAAGATACTTTCTTTCTTTCTTTATCAGCTCCCATTCTACCTTCCGGTGTATGGGTTTTAAATGCCCAGAATGATCTTTCTCCAGGCTGCCCTGTCCTGACATTTTCTGTTTCCTTCCGTGAAAGTTAAATTTCTTTGCTTTAATGCCTCTTTTATATCTTCTTCCCACTTTCTCCGAGGTCTGCCTTTTTGTCATTTACCTTGAGTTTTAGCACTGTATACTGATTTAGCTATTCTATTGTCATTCCTTCTGTTAACACGCCCAAACCATCTCAGTTGATTCCTTTCTATCTTAGTTTTTATGCTATCTGCTTTGGTTTGATCTTTTAGTGTTATGTTTCTGATTTTGCTTCTTTTAGTTTTCCCTACTACTCTTCTTAGATATAAATTAATTTCGGCTGCCTGCACTCTACTGTATTCCCTACTGTCTAAGGTCCAGGTTTCACTGCTATAGAGGAGAGTAGGACAATAAACTATGTTGTATACTGCCATTTTGGTTTTTGTTGACAATTCTTGTTTACCTCCTAGATGGTTATATATTGCACTTGCCTTTTGGATTCTGTGGCTGATTTCTTCTCTAGTTTTCCCTCAGAGGTAATCATTACTCCTAGGTAATTGTAGCTTTGAACTTGTTCTAAATTCTCCTGCCCAATTTAAGATTTTGTGTTTTAGCATCCTAGTTACTAGCATTGTTTTGGTTTTCTTTGCATTTACTCTCATTCCTTTTATTTAATTCATTATTCATTATGTTGATATTCGACTGGAGGTCCCTTTCTGATTTTCCAAACAGAACTAAATCATCAACAAATGAAAGCATTGATACATTTACTGGTTTGAGCTTCCACATACCTACATTCATTTTCTTTGTTTGAGGATGCCGTAGCGACTGAATCCATAAATGTGATAAATAAAAATAAACTCCTATATCTACATCAAATTCTTTAGATACATTCCCAGCTACTCTCACTGCACATGTTGGTTTATTGTAAAAACTTTTAATGCCTTCTATTAAATTTTGCTCTATGATGTGTTCTTTTAAGGAATGCCACAGTTCATCCCTCCTCACAGTGTCAAATGCCTTTTCCAAGTCAATAAAACACAGGTGCAAGTCAATGTTTCTCTCAAGGAATTTTTCTATTATTTGTCTAATTGTAAATATTTGGTCTTGTACATTTCTTCCTGGTCTAAATCCACTCTGGCGTTCTTCAATCTGATCCTCTACTCTTTTCCTTAGTCTCATAAAAGATACACATATATATTAATTTTGAAGGGGATGTGAGAACTTATTAAAAGTTTTATAGGGGCGCGGGACATAGAAAAGGTTGGGAATTTCTGCTTTATTCCAAGGTATGCAAAATTAATAATAAACAAAATAAAATAAATGCATTTATATAGCACCATTCACCTATAATTTACATACTTAAAACAATGAAGAAGCATCAATACATTTTTGAATATTGAA
>JAXRKP010000368.1:225000-282500 GCA_037039925.1 Doris montereyensis | reverse complement strand
GCCAACATGGGCAAATAAGCTGGGGCTTATTGGCCAACACTAGATATATATATATATATCATACACATTCTCAATTAATCATGTGATGGTTGAATTAGTTGAGCTATTTTTGAATCTGACTTAAATTTGTTTTTTTTAATATATTATAAATTTGAACTTAAAATGACTCAAGTGTAAAATAGGATGGTATTAACTGAAGCATTTGACATTGAGGAGTATGGGGGGGGGGGGGGGGGGGGTATTATACTATTTTACAATGTATTATTACTATTATTATGATTGGTCGCTCTAATCACTTCCTGCATTTTCTTTGAGTTAAGGCCTAGTCTTAGTCTGGCTGGTGAATCACTCGTAATTTTGTGGGCAAATAAGGATTGTTCTAGAGGAAATTTTATAGGCCCCTGTGGGGCAATAAGCACTCCGTTCTAATAAAAACAATAAATGAGTGATGTAGACTTTAGATTTCTAGACTTAGGTCTTTCTAGAGGCTAGAGATCTAGACTAGAGCTACTCTAGATCCAGAATAATACGAAGGAGCCACAGTGGAGTGAAGTCAAAGGCAAAATATGACAATAAGTGACAACTCCACTAATAAAGACTGAACAAACACGTGACATTTTGGGTATAACCCTTAGTCAGACAAATTATTTTTCGTTCTTGTTTCCCATACTCACACATCTTTCTTCCTGCCTTTTTTTCTTTTTTTCTCCTTTTTCTCTCTTTCTCTCTATCTCCTTCTCACCTTTTATTACTTAATTACTTTCATATTTTTATTTTCATTCTAGATCTGAATCTTCCACTCTCGCTCATTCTTCACACCTCCCCTCTGCTACGTTTCTTATCATCACTGTCTTTTTCTTTCTTTCTTTCTCCTTTATGTTTTATCTTCTGACATTACATTGTGTGATGCCTGAGGTAGTACTTAGATCTAGATTCTAGATATTTCTCGTTTGTTGTCTGACGAAGGGTTATGCCGAAACATCACGTGTTTGTTCTCTTTATTAGATGGAGTTGTCACTTATTGTCATATTTCGTCTAGATCCAGAATCTAGCTCTAGACCTGGTTCAGGTCTAGATAGAAGGAGACATCAAGACCAATTATTATGTTTTTGTGCAGACACACAGGGATGGGGATTTTCCGGTTTTTCCCGGATTTCTGGTTTTATTGACACATCGAAAGGACTTCCAGGATTTTAAAATGGCAGCAAGGGAGTCGGTTTCAGGGGAAAACGACGCGTCACCGGTCGTTCTCGTAGGCAACGCCTGAGCTGACAGCGTTTCTACCGGACCGACCTCTATCTATTGCCTGCAGGCCTATCCTATTTTCATTGGTTGTATAGCCATCGGCCATTGTTGTAACCCGTATGGAACAGGGATGGGTATTTCTGGGTTTTTGGCACAGAGGAGTTCCTTTGTGTTTTTGTCTCATTTTTATACACACACAATCACCAGCTGTCCGAGAAAACATAGGGTCTTAGTCTAATTAGGATATCCCAAACAGAGAGAGAGAGTCATTATGGTATCTTTTATCGCCGTTTAATGAGAGAGAGAGGAAAAGGAAGGAGAGAGAGAGGAAAATTGGTAATACTGGTGTGGTAAGCCTAGTAATAGTAGTAGTGGTACCGGTAGTAGGAGTAGTACATCTACATACCTTTAACATTCAAGATTTCAAGTTTAATTGTGTGTTATTTTGTTGTTGTTTTCTAGAATTATGCCTCCTCTACTATTTTAAGTTTGGTTTTGCTTTTTTCAAATCGGTTGGTTAAAGCCCATACAGGCAGGACACTTCTGCTTCATGCTTAAGAAAGACACGCAATCCTCACTCTCACTCTCTCTCTCTCTCACACACACACACATGGTAGGTTTCACAAAAATGGGACCCAATGATAACTTGAACTCTTCAATTAATCTTTCTCAAAGTCTAATTGTTGAATCTTCTTAACATTTGGTCCTTGTATAGCTTTGACATCGCAGATATAAAAAACATAATATTGTGAAATTTGCTTTCAATTTGTGTGTTTTGTGAATATTTTTTGGGTGTGAACATCAGCAATTGAGACTGCTGGCATTTCCCTCTTTTTAAAAAAAGTCTTTTTCACCTTAAGTTAGGTGAGGTCAACGACCTTTTATTCTGTTTTCTTTAATTCAATGTGAAAAGAGAAATTGTTCAAAGAAAATTTGGCGAGGTCTAATTTTTAAAAAATCTTTTGCAGTGATCACGTGAGGCAGGTTTCAGATTTTCGTTATTATGTAACAATTGTGGTTTGCAAATGAGCTCAGTAAGATCTGAAAAAAATGGTTGAAAAGTATTAGGCATCGCCGTTTTATGATCTGGGGTGAAAGAAAACGTATTCCTACAGCCATTTATCCTGTAAAAACACGAAAAAAATCATAGGTTACTCTATGAGAGTTAGAATACCATGAGATTGGTCTGTGACTAGTGGTCTGCTTGACCTTTGCATCGAGCTAATTTCGAACAAATTTTTCCCCTGATCTCGAATGATCTAATAACGGTAATATTGCATCGAGCTAATTTCTTGTTGTTTAGAAAATGAGGAAGTTGAAGAAAAAGACCATTATGAGTCATCCATCTTGTCATGTTTTTAAAGGGTAAAATTGTAAATTATAATTGATATAATATCATAGGTGACATAAAGATCAGGATGTAAATCTTTCAGATTTCTCTGATTTCAGATTATTTGATTGTGTTGATTTTTGGGTATCTTTGAATAGATCTCCTAATTCTATTTAATTTTTGTTATTTCGTAATTATTTTTTTTAATTCACTGATAGATCTGATCTATTTTCACTGTCCTAAAAACTATGAACAAAGGAAGTTATTTTCACAATTACATTAATACTATTGTCACGATATCCGGCGTAGGACGCACTTTCAGAGAACAATTCTCTGATGGCCGAGTTTCCTTCACTATCATTAGTCCGGATTCTCCGAGGATTCAGAGAAAAAATTCTCTGACCCCCCGCTCAGGGTGAAATAGATGGTAGGTATAAACACAACAGGGCGTCAGAAGTAACTCTCCCTATTGGTAAGATATTGATGCGAAGATCTAGAGTAAACAAATTTCAATTGGTTATTGTTGAAAGATACAACGTTTTTTTTCAGATTATTTCGAAAGGTCAAAGATGGATTTGCCCAACTAAAGTACTTTTCGTTGTTTCAGACCATGAACCGATCTAAAGCAAGTCTGTTTGGTGTTCTAACTTTTGGAGCGAGATTGATGCGAAAAATCTAGAGTGTAGGAACAAATTTACAAGGGATTGGTTACTTTGAAAGATGACAACGGCAATTTTTTTTCAGATTAGAAAGGTAGACAAAGATGGAGGAAGCACTGTAGGGGACGAATAAAGACCATTATGGGTCATCCAATCTTGTCATGTTTCTATCTAAAGCTCTGTCGAAACCGTCATATTTTTTGATATAATATCTAGGTGACAGCTGCAATCAGGCAGCATGTAAATAGATTTCTCTACTGAGATTCAGTATTATTGCCTGATCTGTTCTAGTTCAGCTCTACCATCCTCTTTACCTTATGGTGCTGCTCCAAACATTGAGCAAGAGCACAATAGATCTAGGGTACCACTCATTTATTTATTTTTTGTCCACTGAATGTCAGTTCTAGTTCTGTTTCTTCATTTTAGAAGTCTCTTTCGATCCTAGTAATTTAACTAAATTAAGCCCAGGAAGTTAGGCACATTTTAAATTAATACAAGTGTGAAAATTCAATTCAGCCTGGACCTCCTACAGGGGGGCTTTGCCCCGATCCCACAATTCTACGCGGCCCCTGGACCTCCGAGGATTCAGAGAAATTTCTCTGATGCCATTTACATCCTGTAAGATACAGTCTAGACATTATTGTTCTACTTGTAATTTTTTATTGTTTACAGCAAGAAAGGAATTGTTCACGGGTTGAAACTCTCTCTGATTTCTATAGATCTGGATTGTTACTAACACAATTTGGATTTGGATTTTTTTTAAAATTTTGATGCTTTTTTCTTACCACATAATGTCAAACTAATCCAAATTGCTTTCTTCAAAAACATTATGGTTATGTTTCTTATTTGTGAGTTTGATTTAATATATTAGAGAATATTTTTTGTTTGTAGTTCTTTCCATGTCAAAAAACTGTCTGAAACCCATATGAAACGAATCTTTTCACAGCCATTTCTGAACAAAATGAGGGGTAATGTGATATCCTTGTTCTCATTCAAAAGTTATTAGAGGTGAAAGAATGCAAGGTCTTCACAAATTTTATAAGGGAGAAAATCCTGGAATTGTTAGGTTGGTGGAAATATGTGAGGTCAAGAACTTTGGGCTACCTTTTCTTTTTAACCAAAACTTTTTTCCAGTCACAGTCTTCTGCCGTTGATCGGACACTGTTTGCCGCCGCAAGAAATGTCCGATTAGTAGAGTTGTGTTGAACTATCGGACTGTCTGATGATCCGAAAGTCGAAGCAGTCCGAGATTCATTACTTATCTCTCAGTCTATCTCACACTGTCTCACTCACTCACACAACAAAGATACACCTTGGTGTCTCCAGTTTCCATCATGGCCTTCCCCAATCCGCTGGTCGGCTTTTCCGTCACCAATGCTGTGACCCTCCTGTCAATTTAGAAAGCAGCAACCACAGAAAAAAGAAGTAATAATTGAAGTGTTAAGAAAATATAGACCAGAGAAGAAAAAAAGTGTTAATTATAACTGTACTGGGTTTTACTGAGTATCCATTTTGTTCATTTGCATTTGTCGAGAGCGGATTTCATTGTCTTGGTTGAAAAAAGCTACAGGCATAAATTTAAATATTTGCATCTAGACCTAATCAAAATTACTTTATTTCCATTCACATTTACAAAGGTTCCTAGCTCTTGCTCTATATTCTGGAGGAGTTCCATTGTCGGTTTCCAGTCATTATTTTAACATCTATGTAACCTAATCTTGGCACATGTAGGGGGAGGGCAGGTTGGAAGATTAGGGGTTGGACCGTATGAGGTCCGAAAGTCACAGAAATTTTGAGTACGATCCAGCTCTTCTGATTAGACAGTTTGTCCGACTAACGACCATGTATTTTAAAGAGACAGGTTTGCAGAAGCTGAAACCTTAGAGAGGGTGTAGTTGCAACATCGTTTTTCAGTTTTTTCAAGGAGAAAGACATAGATAAAGCGAGAGAGGGACAGAGTAACAGACAGACAGATCTGCAATATAGGCTAGCATTCCTGGATGTCTCCAGAAACAAAAGGTGTGAAAACAGAATACCCATAGTTTAGTTCACAGTAGTGGCATTGCCTTTATCGCCGACTATCTTACACGGGTCATGGTTCAATTCAAAGCACAAAATTTGACACCCTGCGCTATGTAATATTCAGGTCACGAGACTAAACCATGTGGGTTAATAAATTGGACTCGTCTTCACTTTGTGCAAAATTTTCCGATTGTTTTGAAATCTCTTGGACGTGCAGTGTGTCCGATTGATGGACAATGTGATTGATAACTACAGAGTACTAAATTGATGTCGAAAATGAGCATCAGAATAATGAATTGTCGGATCTCTTAAAGAGAACAAAGAGAGATTTGTCTTGGATTAGACAGTATGTTTGATTAAAGGCGGTTCCTGGGTGTGTGTCCGACTATGGAACGCCTTCCCGGCTTTCGACTACCCTCACCAATCTAATACGATGAGAAACTTGAACAGACTTACTTCAACCCAAACAATTTAAATGTCTCTGACAACAGGCAGTGTGACATATCGGACTGGGAATGAGAATCGAAAGTATCTCCCTTCCTGTTTGCTTACATATTGACCATAATTCTTAATGTCAAACTCGGTGTAGAGTTATCTATTTGCATAATACTGTATAGTAGATGTTCTGCAATGGCAGATTTACCTTTCATAAAATCCATCACAATCCCTGAAGGCTGTAACCCCCTCCCACACACAAACACTCAACGACACCCCCACCCCACCCCAGCGACTGGGTAGTCTAGAGGCTAGGTGTCGGTCTTACAACTAAAAGTCGTGAATTCAAGCTTTTACACCTTGTTAAATATTCTTGGGTTTATTCGAGTAAGACTCACCCTCCTGGTCCAGGTAGGTAGATGGATATGTAGTCTCATCAGATTTGGACGATAAAAAGGAGGTCCAGTGTAAAGATCACAAGAATGTGTACATTTACAGAAGTAGGAAAAAACACTGAAATCGTCTTGGTTGTGGGTGTCGGTGAACTCAAAATCAAATCAAAACTCATAAGGTCCCTCCGACATCTCATTCCAACAGTTTAGTTTTGGCAATGCCTTGCAAAGATCCAAATTTAAGATTTACCAGATCTGACAACAGTGATATAGAATAAAATGGTTGCTTTTTGGAGTTTTTAACCTGATTTGTTAGTTCCAGGTGGATTATTGTGTCTAAAAAGGTTTTATTTCGATGGAAATTTGATTTCATGATGTCTTAAAATGGTTTGACATCTATGTTCATTTGTCATTAAATTTCACTCACTAGTGAAACTTAAATACTGTTCCTGACTACGAAACTCCCCCAAGTTGAAGAATCTAGATTATAAAAGATCTAGATTTTAGATAGATAAATAGATATGAGTTAAGTACAGATTAGATAAGTTTAGATAATATAAATAGTTGTAAACTGTCAGTACTATGAGCTACCCGGTTTATCTGGGAGTATGTGGATGTGTGTGTGCATGTTTGTACATTTGTATGTATGTAAATCTTTTAGATTTTCATTATCCTATTGAAATATACATTGTAAAGTGCCTTTCAGCATTCTTGTAGTAGATGTTGGCACTCTATAAATTCCTTATGATTATTAGATCTAGTTGTATCCCAAATGATGGATATTGATAATGAACGCTAATTGAGCATGGTAGACTATTTCCTGATTTTAGGTCTATTTATTATTTATGGATTTTTAAATTTATATACACATCAAAAAGCTTTTGCATTTATTATTCATTTGAAACGGTCTGCAGGCTCTATTATTTTTCATCTTTTGGTCTATCTGTTTGAAGGAGGGGTTTGATTTGTCTGTTTCTGGCAGTTTCTGTCTGTTTGTGTAGGGAATTTGATTTGATTTTACCTACATCCACAACTTTGATGATCTCAGGTTTTTGGTAGGATTTTAAATTTTGCCTAGACTGCCCTGTAGACAGCCAAGGTATCTTTAACGTGCACAGAGTATTTTGACTTCCTTTTTATAATCTTTTCGATGTGACTAGGTGTCAATCCACCTACCTGAAGCAGGGGGTAGATTTAGCGTGAAAAAACTCGAGAAAGGTTGTGAACTGTTGGCAGGGTTTGAACCCACGACCTTTGGGTTGAGAGGACGACACCTTGCCTCTGGATTCCGACGTAGGAACATCATTAATATCTCAATCATCTTTTGATTATCATAATCCCGTGTGTTTGCTAATATTGACGCTAGGCATTTTTGTTAAGGAAAACATTTTTGTCTCAAGTCCCATAGTCCAATTGATTTTTGCCCTCTTCTTAAGCTTTGCATACTATTGCATGAGTGAAGGTTATGAGCAGGGAACGGGAAGAGCAAGAGAGAAGTGGACTGTCTGTCTACTTTATAGATTTTCTAAATAATTGATGGCCCAAGTTGCTCTTAAGAAAGAGAATGAGTTCAGTTGATCAGTTTTCTTATACAATCCTTCCCATTCACTAGATGAATGGTGCTTTCATGTTTGTGAGGGGCACTTTGTATTTTAAGCTGTGTTTTTGTTATTCTGGAATTTGTCATCAATTCAAAGGGAAGAGGGTCAAGGATGTATAGATCAGTAGAGGGAGTATTATTTCATATCATGTTCTTTTGTTAAGATTGTACCATGGCACATCTTTACCTTTTATTTTCCATCAAAATAAGGTCACCATACTTAAATTAAACCACAGTCTTCACTGTGTTTGTCATAATGTTATACACGTAAAAATGATTTTACTTATGTAATTCTAAAATGCTTTTATTCCGGGATCTTAGGATCATGACCATAATCCATTGCTAAAAGAATGTGACCATATTTTATGTAGTGTTTTTACTTTTACTCATGAATATCATAAATGATATTCAATAGATCAATTAAATGTCCTCCCTGAGTGAAGAGAAGTTGCTTAAATATTTGCTGTTGCTCATTGGAGTTTACCATTCTTCTTTCCATAGATGGCTTCAGGGGGTTATCACCCTGCAAAACAAACAAAGTCTGATCAGAAACGGCGGAGCAACTGGCAAAGATCTGTTAGCTCTGAAAGGGATGATGCACAAAGTTTGAATAGTCTTCCAAGCGACATCCGTATCAATAATTGGGTGAGAAATGTATTTCTATTGAGTGCAAATGGCTTCTCTCTGTTTCTGTTAGTGTTGCAACCATCACTAATGTTAACATAATTGTATGTCATTATGTTTTGACATCATTATTTTTGTTTTGTCTGTTATTGTTATAAATGCACACATTATATAATGATTGTTTTACCCTGAAAATGTTTGATATATTCGTATGTAAGTGATGAAATCATATTCTTTAAAACGTATATTTTGTATTATCTTGAGATTTTGGAGAGAAAAAGAAAATTGGTCAGAAGGTTTTAACTAAGATACTAGATCTATGTTTATTTATTAGTTATGGGATATATCTTGTCCCTCCCCAAAACCATCCATGTATTTTTTCCTCTCAGCAGGTTACCCTGAGGATGTGCATTATGCTTTTTAAGTACAGTTTTATCTGTTGAAGGTTTAAAAACTTTTTGTTGTTGATGTATTTGTTATCCAATTAGGATCTGGCTGACTTACGCCCCCAACTTAGGTGATTCCAAGCGTCGAAAAAAATCGAAAGGTAACACTGAAAGGGAAAGGGAACAGTCCCTGTCCATGGATTCCCTCCTAGAGGAGAGCAAAAGCATCACACCCCTCAAGTTTCTCTCGCACAAAGATCACACCCAGTACTCCAACTTCTCAACGTGTGGCCTTGGAGACTTTGAAACAACAAATGACTTTCAGTGATCTTGAAGATGTAAGGCCTCTAAGATTAAAAGATGTTATCATATATATTTTTTAATCTTTGTATTTAAAAATTCAAGAGTATGGAAATCAACGTAAAATGAATTAATGTATTTTCAAATGCCTCTCTTTCCTTATTTTATTGATTTTGATATTTTTAGTGGGGAAAACCTAGGTTTTATTGATTTAGATAGTTAAATAATGCATTACTGGGTAAAAAAAAAGGTATTGAACCTTTGTCATAGAAAGAAAAATGATTCTGCCTCTGTCAAGAACTTTTTCCCCCTTTTTCTTTTGTGCAGCAACATGATGGAGGTGATAATGAAAGAAATAATGAGAGGCATGCCTCACAGGCTAGATCACGACTTCAAAACACATCTGTAAACCATGCAGATTCTGAGACTGATGCCAACCATATCAATCGTAATAACAATATGGACTATGATGGACGTGAACAAGGAGTGAGTGGGAAATTTGAAGTGTACTTTTAATAGTTTGATTGAAATGATTAAGGGATGTTGGTCATTCCACATTCGGTTTTTCATTTTAGATTGTATTGAAAATGAGGAAGTTATGTTTTTTAGTCACATTTTGTTTTTTTCCCATCTGTCTGTTAGCAACATTATTCAAAAACATATAAATGGATATTGATGAAATTTTCAGAATAGGTTAGAAATTATACAATTGATTCAATAACGGGGGTGTTATACCATCTGGATCTATGAACTTTTTAAGGGATTCTCTACCATTGTGATGGCCTATTTTCATTTTTTTTCGTGGTGTGCAACAGTATGTCCAGTCAATGGCACACCTTGCTTAGTCTCTTTATTGTAATGGGATCGATGGGTGAATTTTTTCATGCAAAAATGGAAACCAAACTAAAATAACTTTTCTCATTGGAATTTTAGATTTAGATCTAGCTAATGTATATCTTTTCCCAGGGCGGCTTTGACAAATCTCCAACTATTCTTAAATGTGCATGTTATGTCTGCTCTTTCCCATTTGTTTTGCTTTGTGAGTTGTTTTTTTTTATCCCCCTCCCCCCGGTTAAGTTTTATAAGTGAATTAAAGCAAAATTTTGATTTGTGAGTTAATATTATAATAAGTATTTTTCTTGTTTTTCCCTGATGGAGTTAATAGAAAGAATACAATGTCTACTCTTTTCAGCCCGACAGTAATGAAATTGTAGCACGTTTAATGCAAATCCGTGACTTTATGAAGCAAGCCAGATCAATGTTAGACAGCATGGAGAAAATGGGTGAACGGGTATGTAATTTTATTGTTCTCAGGTGTTTTGAAACATGATTTAAGTGCCACTATGCACTGTATTGAATCGATACATATTTTCGTCTTAAGCTGGGAACATTTACTTTGTTTTTGGTTTTCATCCTAGTTTTTAAAAATGTTTTTAAAAACTTTGTATTCTAGTTTAAAGTGAAACATTCTCTTACAAACTCCTTAATTTGTGATACATCATAAGCAATCATAGCTCATTTGCCATGAAGAATAGCTTTGTTTAGTTTGGGAGAGGAGGCACCCATATTGGTAGTCATAGGTTAAGAATTTAAATGGCAGAATATAGATGAAATAATGATTGAAAAGAAGTAGGACTTGATATAGTCTTGTCTATTGAAGTGAATTTGATAATGCCTTACTGACACAGTTGGCTTGTCAAACTTTCATTTTATTGCATTTTAAGATAATTAAGAGGACCTGTATTTCTTTCATGGGGAAATGGCCGTGACAGATTTGTGCTAAGACAAGACTAGCTTTCTATGGTAGTGTAACTAAACGTTGATACTGTGTTTCATAATCTTTGCCCATCTTATTATGAAATAGTTTAGTGAGAACATTTTGCACCAACATAAGCAGTACTTATTTACTGATTGTTCTGTGACTAAAAATTAAAGCAATAAGAATTTTCATCAGCAGCGAGTGATAATTCATTTTGAAGACAAGACATTGATTTCATTTTCATGTTATTTTAAATTAAATATTTCAGAGAAAGTCAGAGGATATTGAGAAAGTACGGAGGCTCATAAAAAATTTGCAGGAACAAGAGCAAGGTTACAAAGGATTGCTGCAGAATACTTTGGTATTGCTATTTGTACATTAATATTGACTCAAGTATGAGTTTCATTCTGGGTTTTTTTTTTGTCTAACTCTCAATGATTCCAGGATTTTCTCCCCTTATAAAATTTGTGAAGACCTTGCATTCTTTCACCTCTAATAACTTTTTACTGAGAATAGCAAGGATATCTTATTACTCCTCATTTTGTTCAGAAACGGCTGTAGATTCGTTTTTTTTTGATGGGTTTCAGACAGTTTGACATGGAGAGCTACAAACAAAAAATATGTATGAACTTTATGTTCACAAAAAACGGACAAAATTCACATGAAATCACAAACACTAAGGAGGGAAAAAATTCCAGTTTTCGTTTAGACTCATAATCAGACCTTCCATTTCTCCGCTTTTTAGACGGAATGCCGTCAATATTATCATTTGCCGGCATTTCCGATATTTTTCCACCGAACGGAAAGACTTTTTTTCCCCTGGACATTTTCGATTCGAATGGCAGAAATGACGAATGTTGGAAGAAACGAGTTAAAAAATTTTGATTTCCGGCGTCGGAACTTCTGTTTGAGATTGAGATTCAGGCATTGTTCCAGTCTGTCTCAGTTCGATTTGGCGCTTTGCTTAACAGCTATGAATCAATCTAGATCTCTACCTTTAACTTGTGAAACTTTCATCATGTTGGAAATTCTTGGCTTTGTTGATAGGAATTCAGACATTAAATCTATAGAAAATGGCGTGAGAAATGAATTTCGATGGAATTGGTTAGAGGAGAAGGATGGGAACGGAGATTTCCTGTCTATTTACGTTAGAAAACTCACTAATCCATGCCTGGTATTCTGCACATGTTGTAAAACTAAAGTTGACTACAGTCAGAAAGGAAAATCACACATCAAATGGCATTCTGACAGCGTGAGTCATGAGAAAAAAAGACATCCTGAATAGTAACCATGTTTCACTAATATTATTTATAAGTATTTAAAATGCAAATTAATAAGGTAACTGTCTGGACATCTCAGCATTGTCATCATATTATGTAACAGTGTATAATTTGTATATTATTGCATAGCATTTGACTGGAGAAATTTTTCAAGCAATTTTGTCAAGGGTTGAAGGTCTGCATAATTACTTTATTTTATTAAAAGTTAACCACAAGTCTTTTGCAAATAATAACAGTGTATTGATGCTTAGAACCCTAAATATTTGTATTATGATGCACTCCTCAGAGTGGTTTAAGAGTTTTTTTATTTCAAAGAATAATATGTGCCGTTTAGTTTTGAGTTACAATATTAATTTTCATGGAGGAATGAAATGCGTTTTTTACCTCATTTCAGAGAACAGAAAGGGAGGTGGATGGTGCTTCAATAGAAGGACCAGAAGATGTTGTTTTCAAGACAGAAGGAAAGGAAGAGCTTGATGATTCCTCTGTTGACTTTGAAGTTAGAAGTCAGAACTCGGAGACCACTGTAAGTTTGTCACATGTCCCAGCATTACTTTATTGTTTGTAATTGTGCTCTTCAATAATACCATGATATGTGATTGAAAAAGAAGAAGTATATGCGTAAAGAAAGTTTCTTTAAAGTAATTTCTCTTGTCTCTAATGTCTTTTATAGGAATTGTAGTGATAATCGTTGAGGTTTCTTTTTGTTTTGCTCTTTTTAAAATCTGAAGCAATTTCAATCTTTTTTTTTTTTGCTTCATGGTTCAAAAAGTATTTTAATTATTTTTCATTTAGGAGGGATCGCAGGAAAATCTATCTCGTCCTCGCATAGAAGATAAACTGGGGCTTGGATCTGAAGATGAAGATACAGAATACTCAAATTCTGTACAGCCAGTTGTGGAAGATGGCTTACTGAATGATCCCAGTCCCAGTATGGGAGAATCAGGCGATAAGAGAATGGAGGCCTTATCTGGAGTCCTAGTACAGGAGGTGTGTCCATATTATTACATTAGTCCAGCTGTCATTGATAGAGTACATTTTTAGAGTTTGGTTCTTTATTTGTTTCTTTTGCTCTTTTTTAATTTTTTGATATCATGTTTTCACATTTATTTCATTTTGTGTTGATGACTATAATTTGCATTTTAAAGATATGTTAGATGAGGATAATGTTTGTTTTGTTTTCCACAAAATTTCTCATCAGAAACAGTGAGTCCTTGTTCTCATAATACATTTTTTTTCAAAGGTGCAAAGAACAGCATGGTTTATTTTGTGTTTAATTTTGTCCTTTTCTGTCTTTTTTTCTTTTCTTTCTTTTTCTTCATATATTGAAATTGAGTTGTCATGATTTTTGTTCACAACTTGTCTCTTTGCAGACAGAGGAAGGTGCAGCAGGTGGGGTGGTAATAGATGGGGGAGCTCCAACCTTTGAACGTACAGAACTTGTGCGACTGCTCCAAGAAAAGCAATCACAAGTGAGTTTAGTTTGGGTTTTTTTCTTTGTTTTGTTTTGGGTTTTTCTCTCCGTATTTGAAGATAAAGCTTGATAACTTTTTAAAGAGTAGTTGTGTTGCAATCAGATCTTTAAGGTATTATGGCACTTTTAGATGTGTGCTGTTGATGATGGTTCATTTATTGATGTTACTGTTTGTTCAAAAATAAGTTTTCAGTTTTGCTGATTTGCTGTCTGTGCAATGTACACTGATGTAATCAACACTTAATTTTTACAGCTTCATGCACTAATGGGCCGTCAAGAAGAATTAACTTTGAAGAGAAGAGAAACGGAGAAGAAACTTCTGCATGCACAAGCAAGAGATAATAAAGGTGAGTTATTATTTTGTTCATGGGTTGTCATAATCAAATATCTGGTCTAAGTATGACAAGGTATATGAAAGTGTGTAACTTTCAATCTTATCCGTGCAACAGATATCATTAGCATTTTGTTATCATATGTGTTTAGGATGTTTGTAAAGATTTAATCCTATAATTTAAATGTTGTCACAATGCTTCATGTTTTGTAATCCATCTATTTTGTAAAGCACTTCTGAGCAGCTTTTGGTGGTAGTTAGTGCTATATATATACTTCTTCTTCTTCTTCTTCTTCTTCTTCTTCTTCTTTCTTCTTCTTCTTC
This sequence comes from Doris montereyensis, assembly GCA_037039925.1. Taxonomy (NCBI): domain Eukaryota; kingdom Metazoa; phylum Mollusca; class Gastropoda; order Nudibranchia; family Dorididae; genus Doris; species Doris montereyensis. The sequence continues at coordinate 268,339 of JAXRKP010000368.1, read as the reverse complement.
TTCTTCTTCTTCTTCTTCTTCTTCTTCTTCTTCTTAGTTCTTCTTCTTCTTCTTCTTCTTCTTATTATTATTATTATTATCATTATGTGATAAATTGCAAACCATTTATTGCTTCTTCTTTCTTATTGTACCTTTTGTGCTTTAGCTCGAGTTGCTCTGGCGGTTGTGTCTTCAGGACGACAAGCATTAGCCCAAAAAATCAAAATAACTCAAACTGCTGATGCAGGAAAAGAAGGAGTTATCGGAAGATGGCAAAGAGAAGGTGGAGGAGATGCTGTTGCTATGGATGAGAGAGATGATCTTGGCGAAGATGGAGTGCTAAAATCCAACATAGTAGGATACCCTGAATCAGATGATGATGACAATTCAAATGTGCGGGAAGTAGATGCCTTGCCAACTGAATTACTGGAATTGAGGCGACAGCTAAATTTTTTGCGCAATGAGTTTTCAGAGGTTGCAGTGAGTTTGAAGTATTTTACTTTTATGTCTACATAACTTTTCCTTGATTTTTCTTTTGTCACATAGTTGAAGTTACTTCCTTTTAAAATTAAATTTCAATTACTTTTTCAATCAAACTCAAGGTGTTTTTTTTTTTTCTGAGTAAAACTTCCATGGTTTGAATGATAGTATTGTTACGTTTTGTCCTAGCATCTTTAGTGGTAAACCTTTTTATCTTCAGACAAGAGATGCTCCTAAAAACATTGAAGCAGAGGCAACATCAGATTTAGATGATGGCCAACAGCAACTGCAAACAAGCTTCAGGAGTTACAGAATAAGAAAGATAGAATGGATAAACTTCTTCAAGAACTCAGATGTTACATATGCAGCCTGCAGCTCAAAACAATGGTATGTGCTTGTTTAAGCAATGCGTTTTATACATTAAGATTTAGTTTCAATGAGGGTCACTGAATATAAATTTAAGGATCTATAGAGTAGGAGGGTAAAACAAAGAAACGGGAGGTGCATACAATATAGTGCTGTATCATGGCAAATCTGTCTACTGGTATTTTGTCTTTGATTTATATTGAATTTTCTTCCTCTTTTTTTGTTCTTGTCTGTCTGTCAAGCTCAAAGTTCTGTCCCAAGTAAACCACCTGCAAACATTCCACCACGGCCCCCTGCTCCAAGAAGTACTTTACCACACCTACCAACCCCTGCCTCTTTGCCACAATCACTGCAAGCTCGTATGTCGGAAGTAGCAGTGTCTGCACCCGATGCTGTAGACAGCGCCATGGCTACATTTGCAGATTTAGCGGCCAGAGGAGGGGATGACCAAGGTGGAGAGACAATAGAACCAGGGACGCTCGAAGAAGTGCAAGAAAAGTTAAGGTAGGTCAGAACGGGAGCCCAGCAATAGTGTCATCTTCAGATATGTGTTGTTTTGTTTAGGGAGTTAAGTATTATGTTTATTAAAGGTTGAAGTCATTGTTTCAGACAGAAACTTGGTGTGGAGTAGAATTGATTTTGTTTGTTTGCATGGCTATTCGGATCATAAGTCTTAAAGTCAAGAAAGACCTTATTTTCACACTGAAACTGGTCTCTTACTCTATGAATGTTGTCCATTTCCAGGAAGCTTAAGGAAGTGCGTTCACAGCTGGATCAGCTACGAGGTCTAATGACTTTTACCAAAACCAGAAAGACCAGATGGAAGATGGAGGTGATGAAGATGATACACTGATGCCTGTAGAAGGAACTAAGTGAGTTAACATAATGAAATAACTTTTTTTTTTTTTCAGGTGTCTACACATTGTTGGCTTTGCAAAAATTAAAGTTTTGATTTATTCTTTTCATTTTCATGCAAACATGAAATGATAATTGTCAATTTCAACACTTGTATTTAGCAAACACACATAATATGTATGCATACAGATGGAGTATTCTGATGCAAATTCTGCAAGTATAAAATTCTTCTAATCGTATTTAAGAAATTCTCTTAAAGTCTGTTTGATCAATTTTTACAATCCCATACAGCCATGGTCTCCAATATCTATAAATATGACAACAAACGTTACAATAATTTATAAAATCAGTGTACAAACATTGACTGCTGTTTTTTTTTACTGAAATTTATCCTGATTTAAGCATGATATAAGTTGAAGCTTCTTATTTTCCTGCAGTTTGGACTCTGCACCAAATCCAGTAAATTTCCGAAATATGAAGAAATCTCCTGAACTTCTGCAACATTTGCGTCAGCAAAAACTGCAGCAACATCAAGAAAACCAACAAAATCAACCTGAAGGAGCAACTGCAAAAACCCATCTTCACTTCTTGACTTAGCCCAGCTTTTGAATTTCGGAGGTAATATTATATCCATTGATGAGTTTCAGGCTTATGCTTTTTATTAGTTGCTAAATAATCTTAGGCGAAATATGACAATAAGGGACAACTCCACTATTAAAGACAGAACAAACACGTGACGTTTCGGGTATAACCCTTCGTCAGACAACAAGCGAGAAATATCTAGAATCTAGATCTAAATACTACCTCAGGTATCACACAATGTGATGTCAGAAGAAAAACATGGAGAAAGAAAGAAAGAAAAAGACAGTGATGATAAGAAACATAGCAGAGGGGGTGTGAAGAATGAGTGAGAGTGGAAGGTTCAGATCTAGAATGAAATAAAAATATGAAAATAAGTAAGCAATAAAAGGTGAGAAGGAGATAGAGAGAATGAGAGAGAGAAAAAAAGAAAAAAAAAAAAAGGCAGGGAAGAAAGAAAGGGAGAGAGAGAGATGTGAGTATTGGAAATAAGGGAATAGAGTAAACAACTTATCTGAAATTTCAAAAAATGCCAGTTAGCACTAGCTGATGCTTTCAAAGTCATTGAAGTCTAGACTTCGATAACTTGGAAAGCATCAGCTAGTGCTAACTGACATTTTTTGAAATTTCAGATAGCTGTTTACTCTCTTCCCTTATTGCATCGATAAATTTGTAATTTAAATACTTTTCGCACCTTCAGTGTAAATTTTTTTTTGCCTTGATTGATACTTCCTTTCATTCATTCTCTATCATTTCTTCTTTCTAGACCCAGTGGGATATAGATCTAGTCTTATATTTATCCTATTTTTTCGTTCTTGTTTCCCCATACTCACACGTCTTTCTTTCTTTCTCTTCTCTTCTCTCTCTCTCTCTCTCTCTCTCTCTCTCTCTCTCTCTCTCTCTCTCTCTCTCTCTCTCTCTCTCTCTCTCTCTCTCTCTCTCTCTCTCTCTCTCTCTCTCTCTCTCTCTCTCTCTCTCTCTCTCTCTCTCTCTCTCTCTCTCTCTATCTCTCTCTCTCTCTCTCTCTCTCTCTCTCTATCTCTCTCTCTCTCTCTCTCTCTCTCTCTCTCTCTCTCTCTCTCTCTCTCTCTCTCTCTCTCTCTCTCTCTCTCTCTCTCTCTCTCTCTCTCTCTCTCTCTCTCCTTCTCTCTCCTTCTCACCTTTATTACTTACTTACTTTCATATTTTTATTACATTCTAGATCTGAACCTTCCATTCTCGCTCATTCTTCTCACCCCCTCTGCTATGTTTCTTATCATCACTGTCTTTTTCTTTCTTTCTTTCTCCTTTATGTTTTTCTTCTGACCTCACATTGTGTGATGCCTGAGGTAGTACTTAGATCTAGATTCTAGATATTTCTCATTTGTTGTCTGGCGAAGGGTTATACCCGAAACGTCACATGTTTGTTCTGTCTTTATTAGTGGAGTTGTCACTTATTGTCATATTTCGCCTTTGACTTCACTCCACTGTGGCTCCTTCGTATAAATAATCTTAGATACTTTCCTTAAACTCTATCATTTTCTTTTCTCTTTTAGACATAGTATTGCATTTATTTCATTTTATCTTTGAATTTGTGCCAGGTAACGAAGATGACGAGCATTCAGATGAAGACAATGTTTCTGTATCACAGTCTGATTCTCAGTGGTCTAACCTTGGTCCATGGGATGATGATCCAGAGATTCAGGAGAAAGTTAAGTAAGTGATATATTCACATTTTAGTGTATTTAGATGTTTTGGATTGTCATATTCTTGTTCAACCGTAGCACGTAAAAAGATGTCAAAATTCTATATTCTATTTGAACTTAAGCCATCTTTAGCCATTTTTCATCTTGGGATCCAAAGTTAAGAAGGTATATCTTAAAGTGTACTGTAAATGGACTCTTCATTTCTCTTTCTCCTGAGATGTAATCGCTAGTTGTGATTACAAACAGCTATCCACATTGTTATCCTCTTAGAAATACAACCAAAAATTACAAACTGGACCCAGTAGCTGTAGTGGTTATTGAAACTCATAGCAGTTATTTTGAAATATTCTTTCTTTCTTTATCAGTTCCCATTCTACTTTTCGGTGTGTGGGATTTTTAAATATATATATCTATTTAATGCCTGTGATTGCAGTGTTTAATATTTTCTTGAATATTGCGTTGATCTTTTTCTTCCAGAAAATTAAAGGCTGCTAAAGAGAAGCTGAAGCAGCTTCAAGACCTAGTAGCATTTGTTCAACAGTCTCCAGACCCTGGTCGTATGCTTCCCCCTTCTCTTGGAGAACTTGCAGCTAGTATTGAGGGGAGGCTGTGTCTCAGGCAACTCAGACTGATGAACCTAATGTGTCAATGAGTGAGGGTGAGGTACCAGCCGATGAACAACAGGAAAAGGTATGATCTTCAACAAATCTTTGTGGCTTGTTTGGTTTTGGCTTTATCTTTGGGTTTTTTATTATATATATAATAAACGTTGTATTTATATAAAATATATAAATAGTAATTTCTCTAGTCTAATTATCTTTTCATCGGAAAACAAAACAGCTTCCTGTATAGATTCTTGCGAAATAGAAGAGTTTAGTCATGATGAAAGCGGATAGAGTAAATAATCGCAGAGCAAGGAATCTCTTTAGGTTAATAATTTCTTTTGAACTGATGTCATTATTTTCTACTGCAGTTCTATTCGATTTTGTTTTAATCAATTTTTTTGTGGGTTTTTTTTTTCATATATACATACAGAGCTGAAGATGATGGTATGGAAAGTACTCGAGCAGAATTGGAACAGTTGAGAAGGGAGAGGGCAAGCCTTTTGGATCTACAGAGTCAGTTGAAACATTTGCATGCTGTTGTTGGAACAGTAAGCTCTGTTGTTCTATGAGATGTTTGTCGTAATGTGAATTCTCTTTTTATTACGTTAATGCTGAGAGCTCAACCAAATGTTTAAATTTAAAAGCTTTAGAGAAGCTTGTGTCATTCACGGCGTCGAAAACCCGTACCTCTTAGTTTCTTCTGCCCGCCAGTTTGGTCACGTTGACCGAGGTCAGCTACTGGTCAGAAGGCAACGCAAGCCTTACCTGTCGGCAGTTGCGGAAATACCAATTAAATGACCATATTATGTTGTTCTTTTTTCACCATATTTATTAGTCTGAATGCCATAAGCGTGTGGTCACCAAGTGTGAACTGAGTCCTTTTCCATTGTGCGCAAAAATTATAGCCAAGACATCATTCATTATTGCGCAAGAAGAGTTCAAGTTGGTCCTGGAAAATTGAAATTAACTTCGGACGATATGAATTTAAACTTCAAAATCTCAAAACCAAACTTGCAATAATTACCAAACTGGCAGAAACTCATCTCACTACATTTGTAAACCTGATGACAAAAACACATTGGAGGTTTCATTTGAAATGACGAAGCTAGCTCTGTTTAACTAACAAGCACTGCAATATAAACCACTTTGACAGACACATAGAGAGAGAGGGAGAGGAGATCGACAATAATAGTATTAGCAAAGTTGCCTCAAATTGTTAATATTATTTTCGTACTGATTATCCATTTGCAATATTAAGTATTACCCGAGGACCCATTGGCTCTCGCAGACCCTTGTCAGATGGCCGTGCGCTCGGTAATTTATTACTTGCACCTGACTACAACTAAGAGGTCAGGTTTTGTGTTAGAGTTCGATGCTGTGCATTAAACCTGTGATGCAATACCTTACTCATGGGGAATGTTCTATTTTAAATTCTCCACATATTATTTTCATAAATCAACCAGATCATGTTCTTTTATTGATATTGTTAAATAAAATGGAAATCCAGCTGTTTTCACATGCCAATGACAGCAAGCCTTATTAAAATGTTTAGAAATAAAACCATATAAAGAGCATGGGACTAATTTTTGTTTCTTCTATCTTCATTTGAATTAGAATTCAGGTGAACAAGAGGGCTCATCTGAAACTGATGGTAGAGCAGGACAGCTCTCAAGCAGGGGCAAGGAGAATCTGAACAAGCCCCCAATGCTACTGTTGTAACATGTATGTTTTAAGAGAAATCTTAGGTCACACCATGTCTGTATTGCTAAAAAGAAAAAATATATTGTTCAATGACAACAAATGAATGGAAGTCTTTTATTAATTCAACAAAATAATTTGTATGCATTGTTCTTTCTTCTTTTCATATCATACTGAAAAGAACGTACCCGAGAGTATAAATGTCTATGTGTACCTAAAAGTATAATTGTTAATGTTGTCAGAGACATTTCAAAGATGGTAAGAATTGTTCTTTTTATAGAAGGATACAAGAAAGCATTCCTTTTGATTGATAGGTACCATTCAATAGATAAAATGCTTTTAGGTATTACCCTCATGTCAAAATGAGTAATACATGTTTATCATGTTTTTCCTTTTTCCTGCATACAATAGTTGCATCTAACGATGAGCTCTACAGCAAAATGAGACGTCAACGTATTCTCCGGGGAAGAACTGAGATCTAAGAAAAAGGAGCTAGAGGCCATCATGAAGAAAGATCGTAACAAGAGACAATATTCTCGCAACCAAGATAATCAGAGTGATACTGTATCTTTGAACACAGACACTTTTGGGTAAGACACTTATAGTTTATCAGGAAGAGGGAAGGGCATTTTAAAAGATATGTTGTCTCCTTTCTTGAGATTACTTTAAAGATTATACTAAATCATAAAGATTTTGAATTGAGAAAGCACTACATTTGCGTTGCGCTCTTACCAAATGTTAAACTGGTTTATAAAATCAAATGCCAGTCGCAGGTTGGACGGGGCTCTGTTGAAGAGTCATGGGTGATTTGAAGTGGTTCACATATTGTTTGTGATTAAATCAGTATCTATAATAAATTTAATGAATTCTTCTCTCTTTACATTTCATAGGTCTATTACACATGTAAGTATGAATTATCTTGCTATCATCTTATATATTTTTTTCCCCCAGCGTACCAGCAAGTGTAGATGCTACCATGGCCACGTGGGGTGGATCGACTGTTGATAACCTTGAAAACATTACTGAGGATGAAGATGGGCAGGGCGACAATGATGAAGATGAGGATGATGGTATGTTTCATTGGGAGAGAGTTTTTGTGATGGTTTTTTTGAGTGTTGTTTTCCCTTCTGTTTTGGGTGGAGGGGTTGGTCTATTTTTGCTTAATTTAATTAGTGTGTTAGGTTATGGACGAGGATGTCATTGTATTTGATTATGGAAAAAGTTGAAATTGGAAAACAAATTGCCGTTTCATGTGAACAACATGTTTTTATAGTATCGGGTCCAGTGTCAAATTTAGATATTCATCTCTTGGACAGTTACTGATTACATTCTTATCTAAAGAAAAGAATTTTGTTTCAGGCCATCCATTTTGAAGTTGGGAATTTGAGCCAAATGCAATTCTTATTTAAAGCATTTAAAGCTTAATATGTTTGCTCTTAAATGAAGACTTTGATACCTCTGTGTCATTTAAAGAGTGTCATAGCCATATTAAATACTTTAAGCATTTTATGGCAGTAAAAACGTGAAACGGTAATAATAATGACCCCTGGATATGATGCTAGTCTGATGCAGGTTTTTACTCCCAAGCTGGTGTTTATACCCATTTCCATCTTGTTTGAGTGGGAAAATATGTGTCGTTCTCAAGAAACACAACGCGAGCCTGGCTTTGCCAGGATTGGAACCTGGGACCTCATGATCCCCAGTCTGACAGCCTAACTACTCTGCCACTGACGTCACTTATCATTTTATGACAGAAAGTATAATAATATTCATTAGGTCAGCCTTAATCAGGGCTGTCAAAGGTCTTACCATTCCATCGTTTATCCGCTTATGCGATACATGTATTGAGAAGTAATGCTTTTATTTTCCAGTCTATATTTTTTTGTGCCAAGGGTGGATGTGTAGGAAACAAATCAGGCAATGTTGGTGACCAAACAAAATTTTACCAGACTGGTGGCTGCTTGTTAAGCCATGGGTCTGGCAGTACGACTTGATATCATACCTCTTAGTGGGCGTCTTTTTTTAGATTCTTACTGTTATGACTCAACCTCATGAGTGTGATGTCACACTGCAATCACTAGTACTTATTAACCTATGACTACACTGCTATCTTTGCTTCTGTCGATTTCGGTTGGTACAACCGTTTTTTAATTTGATTTTGGAAAGAGATGTTATAAATAATAGATTTTATGGATTTGGCTGGAATATCTTTATTTTTTCATTATGTCGTGATACTCAAGATATTGGATTTATAGCAGGACATGATAGGGATTTAGTAGATCTTTGGATTGTGCTTCCTAATTTTTAGTTTGAATTTCCTTTTTAGTTTTTAGAAAAAAAATGTAAGTAATATTTTTCTTTACTTTCAGGTATTCTGATGTGATCCACTAATTATGCTGGTCAAATTAAGATAACCCTCTCATTATGCTCAATGTTTTCCTAATTCTAGTGTCTTGAATTTGACTTCCTTGTCTTATGTCTTCCTGTAATTTCCAGGCTACCCAAGTGATGGCATTGTGCAAGTTGAAGAAGAGGAAGAAGAAAATGATACAGACAATGGAACGTACACCATTGAAGCTGATGCTAGACAGAGGCAGAAGATGAGAAAACCTCCCACAATGGGCATAGGGGCTAGACCCAAAACCTCAAGGGGCAAACAAACCTTCCCTCAACCATCTTATTCAGATCAAAGTTAGTTGTTTTGTGTTTCTGTAGTCTCCCGTTTGGGATAAAAATGGAAGAAAGTTATTTGAAATACATAATTTTACTGGCACTGACATATACATAATTTAGTCCTGCATATGGTTGGTATTATTCAACTGTAAAAAATAACAGCTGTAGAGCAGTTTTTGCCTTCTTTTCTTCTTATTTGCTTATCACTATAATTTTTCCGATTTAAAGTTTACTTTATTGTATATAATGCATGCAACATTGTGACAAGTGCCCTTCAGCAATTAAGAATATTATGAATGAGTTGCTGAAACATGCATGTAAACTAAAAACTTGATGACTATTGTATTATTTTAAAATTTGTATGAAGAAACATGCTCACAAATTAAGACTGTATATTTTGTGGATCTAGAGATGGAAAAATGGGACTCATTTGATTCTTGAAGCTTTGCTATCATTATCAGTTTTGATGATGTGACTTTAAACACATTTCAGCAATGAAGAAGACAAGTCAGAAACAAACACGTCAGTTCCCGTACCAGTCACAGAGAGTCAAAAATAAGACAAGGAGTAAGTTTGATTTGATATACAATTCTATTTGAACACACACTATAATATAATAACATGAGGATACATGGATTCTGAAATTTTACGTCGAACCTTGTTTTCTAATAATATGTTTTCCCAGATTGACTAAATGTGAATAAGCCATATTTTAGGTTTTTTCTGCATTGATTTTATTATGATTTTGTTTTCAAGCTTTGTTTGTGTCATAGAATAGTATAGTATAGCTTTATCTAGTAAAAATTTGGGATTTAGATATCATTCCCAATATTTTCCGTATTCTTATTTTTAAAGAATAAAGCCAATTTTAATGAGAGACTATATGAAAATTTGTCAGTAGTCTTCTTTAAATAAACTGATTTCAATGTATTTCTTTTGTCAGAATTATCGATCTGCTGAAGAATTGATTCAGGAAGATGAAAATGAAGTGAAAGGAAAAGGTACAGATTGGGTCAGGTTGATGGAAAGTCGCCTTGACAATCTCAGTGGCTCTGTAGAAAGCTTAATGAGAAAGCTAGATTCTAATGGCCGCCAGCTTAGCGTGTCTTTGAACCAAGGTAATAATCTAGTTCTCAACCCCTCAAAAACCAATCACAAAAAACTAACATTATGTAATTGTACTACATTGGAGTTGCCATGCTTGTTTTTAAATTGTTGGTCTAAGTTAAAGGTATTCTTTGGTTTGATTTGTGTTGTTGTTATTTTCTTCTTGATATTTCCAAATATTGGGCAAGGTCGAGGATGTTATTTTAGTCAGTTATTAACAACTAAGAGAAACTATTTTTAGTCTGTTGTTAACAATTCTAAGAAAATTCCAACTCAGTATTTCATGTGTTGTATACAAATTAAATTCTCATGCTAGATATTTGCCTTATTGGTGTAAACAAATTGAAGTTTAAATAGACTGAGAGAGCTATAGATATGATTTTTTACATTTTATATCTTTTCCTGTAGAACATTTTGGTTTTTCCCTTTCAAATTCACTTAATACCTTGTAGCCTGTTTATTACAGTTTTGTTCTGGATGAATTATTCTTATGACATATGTATTTGTCTTAAATCCACATGTGAACCTAAGAAAACACAACTGCGGTGCAGCATCTCTTATGTCTCCTATGCAAGAGCAAATGTTACAGCTTCACAATCAATCGATGATGTTAAGTTTCAGTCACATCGTCCAATCGTTATCACGACAGCAAGGTGATATGCAGCAGCTTCAACAACAAATGCAAACTTTGCAGTTGCAGGTAAATCTGTTTTGTTGGCCTTCATCATCTTTTTATAAATTGTAAAATTGTCATACTGACTTGCTTTAGTGTTTTGTTAATGTTTTGAATTGATTGTCATAATCTAGCTGCTTTTTAAGGTGCATGGGCTAGATTTAAGTCATTTTATTAACCTATTTTATAAAAGTATGTAGTTTTGAGTATGCACCTATATGAGCTTTAAAGTTTCCAAAGTTTAAATCTACATCAAAGAAATAGTAATTGTGTTCTTTTTTCTTTCCTTGCAATTAATGACTAAGTGCACCAGATCTCTTATGTTTTCATTTGTATATAATATTCCATCAATTAGTTTTGGTGAGAAATTAAAATAGCAACGATGAAATAAGTCTAATATCTAATTAAGAACATGGAAAAGGTCATAACTGCTACATGGCAAGTTTTGATATAATTTTTGTCCCAACGCTTCCGGATATCACGCTTTTGGTGAAATGTTTTCTTCAGAAAGAATGTTCTAAAAAAGACTAATTTGAGCATCTGACTCAAGTGAACGTTGAAAAGCTTTTGCTCCTATGTTTTTCACAACTTATGGTTTTGTGGTCTTACTTTGCTTGCTGAGAAATTGTTAAAGAAAAAGACATCATTGCTTGTTAACTTTTATTTTTTAACTTTTATTTTTGCAGGCACAAGATGTCCACCATGAACATGGATATCAGACGTTGAACAGTTCAACTCCTGCACATAATCTTCGTCCCAGTCTGTCAGCATCTGTCTTAAACAACAGTAGCTATAATCTGCATACTACAGCTCCCTCACTCTCAGTCAATGCTCAAAATTTGCCTAGTCCATTTGCCCGGTAAGATTACATTACTAATAACTATTTCCATACTTCTAAAAGAAAACTAGTTTGTGTTATGCAATCTTTTTCTTCTGCTTTTTTGCTTTGGTTTTTGAAGGGATTTGTGTTTTAGGGGTATGTTCGCAATATTGATTTTCTCAAGGAGTTCAAAGAATAGTTTAAAACCATCTGTCTGATAATTGAGTTGGACCTAATTTTCCGCTGTGGAATGCCTTATTCTTTCCAAGGTTTTATTTTATTTTGCTTAACAGTCATTTTTAAATCCATGTTTTTCTTCTGTTTCTTTCAAGAGTACATTGAATAACACAGCTCCTGCAGGATTCATAGGTTCATTCGGGCAGAGTCCCCCCTTGCCTCACCTCATCCCACCTCCCGGTAACTTAGGTGGCCTCAGTGTCGGCACAGGTTCCAACCTCTCCCTTCACCAGCAGACTGGTGTTCCATCTCATGCGGCGTATAATCCCTGTAACTCGGCAGTAGTGTCTCATGGAAGCACGTCTGCGTCTACCATGACCAGGGATTTTAGCCAGTTTGTCAACACACTGCAACCAACAGGGCCATCATCGCATATTGACAACTTGGGCCAGTTTTCAAACTTATTTGAATCATCGCAGACAGAGGAAAGGGATGAAATGGAAAAGGCTAGAGATCTGAGATTGAATGCTTACAAAGTGGATAGAAAAAGGTAAAGAAAAGTTACAGAATTGAACAGGAAGAAAAAGAGTTAGCTCTTTAATTCATGTCCAAGGTATTTTAAATTCCATTTCATTTTAGACATTAGCTGGTATTTATCTTATTTATATGTATGACATATTCTTCCATTGATATCACTTCTTATGAGATGAATTCATTAAGCTTCATAGAAATCAGAATATGTTGACCTATATCTGATTTTCATAGATGTTTTTGAAAATTAGATTTTAATCTAGATTCTAGATGGACAATTTCTTTCCTGCCTGCCATCAGCAATTCTGATTTGAATATAATTGTCAGTGTCGTGTGAAGGGCTTAGATCTGGTTTGTTTTTTTGTAGGAGAGGAGATAGAGGTTGCTTCAGCATCAAATAGTTTCGTTATAAGTCCTGATAAATGTCTTGCTTCATAAGTCAAAAAATATAATGAAAAGAAATATGACGTAGGAAACTAATTAACCTTAAAACTTTTCATAAATATAGTTTCTTTTGAATATTTGTTTAAAAACATTTATTTAGAGACGTTGTAAAGACTTTATAAGAGAAGTATATACCGATAGGTACCAACATATTATGTTATGGTAGTTACTCAACAATAGATTGGACAGTTGCCACAAGAGTAAAGTATAAGTTCCTTTTGTTATGGCCTACAGTCAGAGCTTTAGTTTCTATTGTGCGTAGTGAAGTAGCTGCTAGTATATTGCCTTCTTGATAGAATGCTAGTTTGTCAGATACTCCTTAGCTGATGCTAATAACCATTTGCACCTTGGTCGAGTGGGGAAATGTGTGGTAAGTGTCTTTCCTAAGGAATAAAATGTCTGATTTAGCATTGCCATGATGTAAACCGATAACCTCACAATTCCAAATCTATCAGTCTAATTACTTGACTACTGATGTGACTGTATACAGTAGAGAATGAATTAAATGTGATGATATGATATGACCTGTTTTGCCACATGAACCTTTTCTTTCCTTTTCATTTTTTCCATGGAAGGGAAAATACCACCAGCTGTTGGTTAAGTTGGAGCATAATAGTCTGTAGCATCAAGATTAATTTTAAAAGTGCTTTTTCATCATTCACGAATGGTCATGTTGATAGTATGTTTTAAAAGAATTATTTCATTTTTTTCCAGAAAACCAACATCATGGACGAAAAGATCTGAAACCAATCCATCAACAGGTATTGAAGAAGCAAAGTTATGCATGTCACATTGCATGTGTTATTTATAAATTGTTTCTTATAAGCTTCCCTTTCAAAAATGAATGCAAGTATATAATTACAAGCATGTCCGTAGACAATGATGATTACGAGATTACTCTTTTACCACAATCTTTTTTTCCAACGATACACTACTCAATAGGTTACCAGGTGCAGGGTAACCAAGTACCGATACAATATTCGACACTTAGGTTAGGCGGGTGTTTTCACTGCATATCTAATGACCGGAAGTGAAGGAATGAGTAACAATAACAACAAAAGTTTCATGGATCGCAGGCAAAACAATCTTTTTCCAGTCAACTAAAATACTGATTTGACCTAAGAGTTTATTCGCTAAGAACCTAAAGCAGGCTATTTGAAATCTACCTGTGAAATATTGTGGTTTTGGGTGCAGTGGTTCCTGAGATTAAAGCGGTCAAAGTTTGAGATGTACAGTTTTATATATATAGATATATGATAGTTGAATAAAATCACACAGCTCAATTTTCTCTTTTCTGATGCTCTTCTGCAAGATCAAAGAATGTGAAGGAAATAAAGCATTTACAATTTAGTTTTTAAAATATCATGTGAAAAATGAAGTAGAAACTTATGATAGTGATATTTGAATTTTTGTTCATTAACACAGAATTAAATAGTCAGTGAAAAGCGAAATCTTGCTTTCATCTATTTTGTAGTGATGCTTTTGAATTATTCGAACATTCATATTATTTGGGAAATATTTTTGTATTCGACATTCAGTTTGTTTCTATTTTGACCTCTTGTTTCATTTTGCTTAATCCTGCCCCCCCCCCCCCAAATTTATCCAAACTGGATAAACCATGAAAGAAAAGAAAATTCCTCATGTATGTAATATGTTTTCTTTTGTAGGCTTACTCATGTCAACACCCAAAGTTGAAAACCACAAAGCAGAGGACAAGGGAAGGAGAGGCCCCATAGGGCGAGAGAACAGCACTGAGTTCCCAAATATGGCTTCAGTGCTAAATGGTGCAGATATAGGTCTTCCTCGAGATATTGATCAGTCTGAATTTGCCAATGCTCTCAATGAGGATAAAAGATTTGATACAAGTTCTAGTTTTTCAAGCATCCAGTCAATTCGAAATGAACACACCAAACTCAAAGAGGGACAAGGTCACTCAAGGTGAGTTGAGTTTTTTTTAAATACTTCTATCGCCATTGTCTGCCTCCTGTTTGCTCTGTCCTTCTGTATGGGCTCCTGATAAATCCTGCAGCGTCTTAAATTTGATTGTTTTCACATTTTGTCTCTTATCTTGCTGTTTCATCTTCAATTCACCCCAAGACCATTAAATCAATCCATCAGTCCTTCTGTCTCTTACCTGTCTTTCATTGTGTCTCTTCTGTCTATTTGAGGGGTGTAAATCTTTCAGATTTCCTCTGATTGTAGATTATTTGAGGTTTTCTACTTTTAACATATTTTTCTCCTAAGTTTCCTTTTCTTCCTTTTTACTTAAATACTTCTATATTCGCCACTTTTCTTCTATTGTGCTTTCCTCGAGATCCATCTGCCTTTCACTGATAAATCTTTTTATCCTAGATTGGTATATCTTTTACTATTGGTTTATTTAGTTCCTCTATTTTGAGTTAAGTAGATTTTTTCTCTTTCCTTTTCTGTTTTTTTTTCTTCAGTCAGTAATCTCATTTTGGCAATCACTAAGTGATGATCACTAAATATTTCTGCTCCTCTGTTTACTCTTGCATCCAATGTACTGTAAAAAGGGAGCTGCTAACTATTATGTAGTCTAATCATTGACTTTTCACACCTGTCTTCATTTAGTCTTGTATATTTGTGGATATCTTTATGAGGAAAAAAAGGTGTTGGCTATTTTCATGTTATTCTTTAGGCAAAAATCTATTAGTCTCTCCATTTGGAGAAGTTGTTGTCTCTCCTTCTTTACCTATTACTCCTCCTTATGTTTCTATATTGTTGCCTACTCTAACGTTTAAATCTCCTAAAACCATTAGTTCCTGTTTGTGTTTAAGATTCTCTGCAGCTATTTGTAAATCGTTTTCGAAGGTATCTTTTTCTTCTTTAGTGGCGTCTTCGTTCGGTCCATAAGCTATTAATAATTTAATGGCTCTTCCTTGTTGTTAATATTTACTTCTAATAGCTGTGGGCTTATAAATTTCCAACTGTCTAGTAGCTTTGCATGCCTTTTATGCACTAGGAGATCTACTCTTGCTCTAGCTCTATCTTTGACATCTACTCCTGAGGAGATTAAAATATCATTTGGTCCTACATTTTCTATTCCTTGTCCTTTTTTCTTTGTTTCTGTAATAGCCAAAATGTCTACTTTGAACTTTCCATTTCTTCAACTAATCCTAACTCTTTCCATGTTCCAAAATCACAGTCTGTGTTTGTTTCCATTTTGTCGTTGAAAGGTCAAGCTGGTTATATTATATTTATTTCTCTGCATCAGTTAGGTTTTGGATAAAGCAGGGATTAGCCCACTGTACCCTAGGTAGATGGTGGGGCTGCCACCTTGAGGCCCCCTTCCAGGCTTTATTATTTTCTGTCAGGGTTAACTCCTTTAGCCTTTGGTCATTCAAGACCAGCCTGCAAGGCAAGGTTGTTATTTTCTGTCAGGGTTAACTCCTTAGCCTTTGATCAGTCCAGACCAACCTACAAGGCAGCAGGTTGTTTTCTGTTAGGGTTAACTCCTTAGCCTTTGGTCAGTCAAGACCGACCTGCAAGGCAGCAGGAGACTCGTAAAATTCCCAATTTTCATACTAATCATACATGGAAGCATTTTCACTTTCACGACGAACTACAATGTCTATACTGATTTTTTATGACGGCTTGACAGCCTTAGGCCATAGCCTTCCTAGGCCATAGCTTTCCCTAGGCCATAGCTTTGGGCTACAAAATTCTTGGTTAGTTTATCAGCGTATAAATAGATCTAGCTTGTTTACAGATTAAAATTGTTTCTTGCTCTGCGTTCCAGATAAATTGAGATCTAGATTCTAGTCGGATAGAGAGATCTTGAAAATAAACGCACGCGTGGTTGATCTAGATTCTAGACAGACAAGCTATTTTATGATAGATCTGGATTCAATCTAGTAAGAGCTAGATAAATCTAAGTCTAATTGTTATTTAGAGCCTTAGAAACTATGAGAGTAGATTCAGATTTCTAGGTCTAGAATTTGTTGCGCCCATTTTCTTCAATAACTTTATTAAAGCTAGAGTTTGGTTTCTAGATCTACTTGGTTAGTAGAATCAGAATTGATTGAGAATTTTGCCATAACTGTAATAATAACAAGTAAATGTTCAAAACAACAAGCTCTAGATCTAGATTAAAGGTAAGCTAGCTCCGGAATCTAGATTTAGACAATTTAACAAATTGGTGATGACCTGTGAAAAGTTAAGGTTTATTGATCGGGATTCGCCAGTAAATGTTATTGATCTAACTTCTAAGAACAAATGCAGGTGGGAATGGCTGTTAAATAAAGATTTTAATGATAAATTCCTTTCTAGTTATATCAGGAAGGTTGAGAAAGATGGCATTGCATGGTGCTGTTATTGTAAGTGTGAGATTAAATTCGGTATAGGAGGTGTTCAGTGTCCGGAAGTTTCACATTTCAGATTTTTTTTTTTGGGCATTTACATCCCGCTATTTGTTTTTGCCTATCCAGCTCTGTTGCTCTGTCTATATCCTCTGTCTGTGTGCATGTCTGTCTGTCTGTCTTTCTCTGTCACCAAAAACATCCGATCCTTCTTCTCCTCACTCCACCTTATTCCTCTTCAAGAAAACCGTAACAAAACAAATTAAACCATAGGAAAAGAATGCACTTGTCAATTTTGTTTGACTGATGTTTGAAACTTTACATTTTTTATTTATGCAGATCGGCTCGTTCAGAAGAGGAAGAAAATACCCTATTTGACTCCTTGAGAGATACAATATACACAGAGGTGGCGTCCTGATATCCCAGAATGAGAATAGACCTCATTTTCTCCTGGAGTTGTTTAGAGAAATGCGACAAGTTGATAGTGACTTCTTGAGACAGAGAACTTTGTACTCATTACAAGATGTATTGAACACTACATTTAAGTCAAAATCATCATCACTCAATCAGGTAAGAAAAAAAAACAAACAATAAATGTGTTGAAAATTTATTGAAGAAGGTGAATGTCTAAAATTGTGTGAAATGCTTTGAGGAATACATATCTGTCTGTATTATCATCAAGATGCTGCTATAATGGCCTTTGTAATCTTTCATGATTTTGAGAAAATTGAGTAGAAAACAATAAGGACTGGCCATTTTGTGTTGCTATGGGATTGATACAGGCCATTTTTGAGTGTTTATCCCTTTCGTGTTTACATTAAATGGTAGTCATTTTGTTTAATATATTCAACTTCCTCTTTTCGGTGACAAACTAATTTGTTTACATTTCTCTGACTTCCTGCCAGCTGATCTTATATTGATCTTCATCTTCGCTCTAGTACACTCCAATAAGTCACATGAAACAGCTGTGTTCTCTCTTCTTGTATTGTATTCTATTCTAAATTAAGTACAATAACGTCATTTACGGACAAATGAGTGCTAGCAAAATAAGAGGTGTGTTAGCTGTCGGGTTTGTTGGTTTGAACAATGTGGGCCTGCATAGGCAGCTGTCGGCCTCTGTCGGCCTCTGTCGGTTTAAACTTTCAGCCGGGGTTATGCACGCATGGATTTTTGTCGGTTTGAACGCTAAAGGGTTTAACAGTGAAGGCCTTCATCATTTTGTTTACTATCTCAAGAAAATTTCTTAGCGCTTTTACTTCATGACGTGATGTGCCGTTGCATTAGAACGGCATAGTGGATCGGTTTAATTTTGGTCCAAGTCTGATTTAGGCCATTTCCGTAATGCCTTGACGATATGTTCAAACGTGAAATGTTGAGAAAATATATTCGTGTTTTGTTTATCAATAGAGTCTGTTTTCAGCTGAGAAATTTATGATGTATAAGACTTAGACATGAATGAAGTATCTTTATGATCATGCTAAATACTGTATGGAAATAACACGTTGATCTAGGGATAGATGTAAGCGTGGATTGTTCCCTCCCTTAAAATGTAAGATTTAACTCAATACGTTTCTAATCATTCTCTTTTCAAATTATTATCTAGATTTTTCAACATATTAATAAGGAGCAGATAAGACAGAATAGGAGATTTCGAAAGTGAAAATTGCTCAAGACTTCTCCCTTCTGCCTTTATAACCATATTAGGGTCCTTTGTTCTGTTCCAATTCCTCAGTCATTTATTTGTTCACTTTGATATTTTGCACAAAAAAAATCAAAACACTTTATCATGTCTCTTCCAGGCCACTCCTGCCTGGTTAAAAGCCACATCAAATACTCTTGACACAGCCAACTCAGATCAAACTCCAAGTGAGAGCATAACCTCTGAAGATGATGAAGATGCGCATGTAGTAAGTCTTTCTTTCAATGTCTGCTATAAGAACAATGGAATTGAATTGCAATGATGCTTATTTATTTGTCTTTTATCCTCACAACAAATCATAATGTGAACTGTTTTTTTATATAATGAATCCAAGTCTGCTTTTTTTCCTCTTCTTTTTTCAAGTGAGAAATGTTGTCACTTTTGGATCTCACGCATCCCATCCCTGTCACGCACAGATTAAAGTTGTGCATCATAAAAAATAATTAGTTTTGATTGAATGAAATTGTGATGGGCCGAGTTTTCCATTTTGAATTATTCGTCCTCTCTCAGTGCCTTTTTAACTCTCAACGATTCCAAGATTTTCTCCCCTTATAAAATTGGTGAAGACCTTGCATTCTTTCACCTCTAGTAACTTTTGACTGAGAACAACAAGGATATATTACCCCTCATTTTGTTCAGAAATGGCTGTAGATTTGTTTTCTATGGGTTTCAAACAATTTGTTAATAATCAAACACTCAAACTATATAGTTTGAAACATGTTAGAAGGGGAAATATTTTTAAAAAGTAAATATTTGATATATCGAAAATTTGCAATTAAATATTGAATTTGTATTAATAGGTGACTAAAGACTCTAAATGAGCTTTAGTTGTATTTTATACTGATAGCTTCTTTAGATAATGTCAGCCACAAGTCATATATAAATAAGTGAAGTCCATTCAGGTACAAATTTCATCATATAGATGGGAAAATTTGAACAGAAAATAAGGACGTCAAATCAAGAAATAAAACAGAAATAAGGTTTTGAATAGAAGTCAAGTGATCTTATGGTCAATAATAATTCTCAATGTATTTAATCAAACTCACAAATAAGAGACATAACCATAATGTTTTTATAAAGTAATTTGGATTAGTTTGACATTGTGTGGTAAGAAAAAGCATTTCAAAAGTAATTTTAACAATAGCAAAAAAAACAATAAAAAGAATAAAATTAAAATCAAAATTGTGTTAGTAAAAACAGGTAAGTCAACTGAAATCACTGAGAAAGCTTCAATCATACAACTCCTTTCTTGCTGTAAGCAATACAAAATTACAACAAGTAGAACAATAATGTCTAGACTAGTTACTTATGATATTATATCAATTATAATTTACAATTTTCCCTTTTACTAGAAAATGGCAAAATTGGATGACTCATAATGGTCTTTGTTCTTCCCCCTACTGGTACTTCCTCATCATCTTCTATCTCCCCTAATTGTCGAACTAATTTTAAAGTAAAGTATTGTTAATTATACTTATCACATTTATGTAATTCTTGCAAGTCTGGATGTTTTCCCTAAATTTTTTAGATAAAATATAACTATTTACTCTATAAATGTATTAACAAAGTAAGCAACCACTTATTGTTTTTTCTCAATGTATTATTATCAAATTTCCTACCAATTGATCAAATAAATATTCACCATTCATATTTTGATTATAACCCTCACTACTGTGGCTGATTAACTTCTCAATTCTCCACTCTCTTTGAACCTACGAAACAATGTAAGCCTACACATTCGTCCATGCACACAACTACACCGGACTCTCAGTCAGTGAATAAAAGATAACAAAAACACATCAACTGGCTGTAAAAATGTTCTTCTGTCAATCCTTGTCTGACACTCAGGCCGGAATTGAGGCACTAGGGAAACTTCGCCGTGATCAACCCTCTCGTGGTCACCAACCACCACCTCTGGCTCTTTAGTCACAGAGCTGGAAAAATAAAAGAACAAAGAAACATTTATTCGGAGCCTATAAACACTCAAATGTATACATATATCAATAATAATATCATTACATATAACAATAAAGTGGATCTCGGGGAGGACTATAGTTGGGAACACTGCGATTTCCATAAGGATGTGCTGCTGGAGGGACCTAACTTTGCCTTGGATGGGGAGGGAGGCGGGAGGGTTGGAGGTGGCTCAGGGTCAGGGATGGTGATAGTGTGTGCCCAACTATCATAAGGAGGACTACCATAGCTGGATACAAGTGTGGTTTTCAGTGGGGTGGGCTGTCAGAGGCATCTAACTTTGCCTCAGGTGGGAGCAGGTTAGGGAGAGGGGGCGGGATAATGCGTTGGTGGGGATGGGGTAGGCAGGGGGTGGATGGTGGTTCAAAGTCAGAGGTGGTGATGGGGTGTGCCCGTCTATGGAAGCCCTTCCTATGGTAGTCATTCCAGATGTAGATCTATCTCCATATGACTACAATTCATCAATTCAGTCCTTTACTTTACAACACTACTACTAGTCTGCACGATATATTTCATTCAGTTCAGCATAAACAAGAAACTGAAGCCATCTCCAGATACACACTAGATCTAGATCTATATGCTGGTAGATCTACACATCTAACTTTACTAGAAACAATAGAGCATCTAATGTTGAAAACTTAGAATTAGTAACATTACGGCCATGTAGACCTAGTTTCTAGATGGAGACACGAACACACAACAGTAAACACACACACCTTTAACTGAAGACAGGGGAGGGCTGGAGTTGATGGGGGTCAGTTATTCGTCCTCGCTGCTTATTTTTTAATCAATTTCTGGAACCCATTCCTCATAGCTGTCGCCCATCATCTCTACATATGCAATGATATCTTCATCGGTTATTAGTTTCATTTTCAATGAAGAAATTCTTGTTCAAAGTGGCGGATGCAAATGTAAACAAAGACACGAGGTAAAGGGCTATATATTTTCACTATTATTTTCATTATTTTAATAATTATTTTGATGAAAATATGTTTTCTGGGAAGAACTATCTCTATATTTTCATAAAAACATGAACAAAAATTGAAACAATGCAAAACAATATTTAAATGCTATCCTCAGTGAAGGGGGGTGGCGTCGATCATCAATGATAGATTTTCCTTGTTTGGAACCGTTGAGAGTTAATCACACATCATTTCTTGCCATTGTTGCAGGCCCTCCTTCAACAGCAGATTTCAGTGTCTAAACGGGGCAAGGATTCTAGAGGACAAAGACAGCCATATACATTTGATTATGAAGAGACTGCTGACAACCCCAGTTCCTTATCTACCCCTAGCAATTACGAAATCTCCTTTTTTCAGGTAATTCACAATTACTCTCTTGACATGCTGTTAAAAATGCTGTTGAATTTCAGGAAGTATGGCAAATAATCTCCTTACCTTGGGGGGCTTTGCCTGAGCTGGTAGGCTGAACGATTTCATGGGAATTTTCAGAAACGTGGAGGCTAGCAATGTTGAGCTCACATGGAGGTTATATTGATGTAAGGTTGGAGAAACAAAGGACAAGAAGAATATGAAGAAAGAAAAAAGAAAAAGCAATGAGATAGGAAACATGGATAGAGCAAGAAAGTTATCAATAAATAGACAATATGTTGATGCAAAAGTTGTGTTTGACTTTCTGAAATTCTTATTTTAATCTAGCAAGTCTCTGGCGGCACAGAGTATTTATTGGAATCATAGAAGTGAGCAGGTCTAGTATGGATGTTGTTCTTATAGTTTAATTTTTGATTAGCAAAAGATGTATTTTTTAATCAGTTGAAAAAAACAACTGATTTGAATTTTTTTTATTTGAACAAAGTAATAAAATCAAAGGTGGATAACAACTTGAAAGAAAAAGAAGAGAAATAATGATCATAATTTGCTTAAAAATTAATAATTAAGAAATGTTCAGTGTATGATATGTTTGATGGCATTGGTTGAGGAAAGCTACAGTTATTGAAACTCTCCTCCATGTCTATCCATGCACGCCCCCTGGCAGGATGCCCTGGGAGAGACTGTAATTGAATTTGACAGTTTAAAACGGAAAGAGAGCAATCAAGCTAGCAAGGTAAATGAACATTGGTAAAAGCCAAGTGAAGTATGTGATATTTGAAAAGAAAACAACAAAACTAATTGACTTTGCTGGTATTATTAAGGATTAATAAGCTGCTCTTTTCACTCGTTTGTATAACATTTTAATGGATTGCTTGTATTTCATAATTTTCTCTTATTATGTCACTGACTGCGTTGTCATTATTGTATTTGGGTTTGATTTTGTAAATGAGCCTTTTCCTCCTTCGATCTAATACACATTACCTTTGAGTCATTTGATAGTAATATATGGACTGTCTTTTAACCAATACCAAATCCCTTTGTACATTGTAATTGAAGTTAGTACTGTTTGGATGTTTACACAGCCTAAATGGGGAGAGGGAGCATTTTTGGCCCTCAGAGCAGCTCTTGAGGGGTATGAAGGAACAGCTCACAGAGAGAAAAGCTGCAAGACGAACAGGAAGGGGAGCTACTCTGGTAGAGATTTGAGATCAGCTGAAGGTCTCGGCGGTGTCACAGTGGATCAGGCCAGTGAGAGCTCAATGTCTGACATTCCAGTAAGGAAATACTTAAAAATATATTTATTTGTTGTGCCATGTTATGATGTGACTGCTTTTCTTGCTTTTTGTTATCGTTGTCTTTGTAAATCAGCTTTTTGTGCACAATTTTCTATGTTAAGTGAAAATAAGATAAGATAAGATAATTTTATTGATTTCATATGAGAAAATTATGACAAGAAGTAGAAAAAAACGAAGATCACTGATTTTTTGTTCAGTATATGTTCTACATTTGAACAATAGAAAAGAAAATACGTGGAACAGCTTCTCATTTTTTTCTTCATCTTATCCGCAGTATCCCGCATTGATATGAAACAGCTGGACCGCAAATCAAACAGGTTATGATGGAAACTATTCCCATTGTAAAGGAACACATGGAGGATGTGTGCTCACCACAACTTCTTTCCTACGTCAAACGTCTGATTCTGTCTTTGACAAGTCAGTGGGGCAGTGAGAAGTTTGACCGCTTCTTCAATGCCAACTTTCATCCATCCTACAAGACACCCTGGAGAAATATGAAGGCCGGGAGTATGTTCATGCATTAAAAAGTTCTTATAAAAATATCCATTTGTACTGTTGAAATGTTAAGTAGAATGATGAGATACACAGTGTTTTCTCAGTTGCTGTGTTCCAAGTCGTAAATGTATTTCTTTATGTAAAGGAATGTGCATAGTGTAATGAATTTTAGCTTTGCTTGACATCAAACAATATGCACACATTATAATAGCCGAGCCAAAAGTATTTGCTATCCTTCTACCACAGTATAGTCTCTTTGTTAATATTTGCTCCTACGTTGTACAAGACAGGTTTATGGGACCCGTTTGCTTATATTGGTGCCATGGGTTAACAAGTGTTGAGCAAGACTTTTGAAATATGAACACATGTATTGCTTTGGCCATATTAAGATGCTTTGTGACTCCTATATGTATTTTTCCTTTAAATTTATTTTGTTTTTGTTAATTGATATTTTTTTTGCTTTTAGTATGTTATTTGTCTGACATAGTGGATCTTTTCTAAGGGTTGGTCTTTAGTGATGATTTTCAAGATAGTGTTGGAGATTAGTGATAATACTGGATGAATTTTTTCTTACAAAATAATTTCCTTGATGACAGAATCCTTTTTTGTGTCGTTTTTTTTCCAGGATAATTGATTGTGGTGAAGATTTGCTGGTAGAGATATCAGATGTCCTCTTCAGTGAGCTGGCTTTCTTTCGACTTATGCAGGACTTGGATGATCCCAATGTAGTCCATAAAATGAAGACAAGTCGTCAGGTATGAAGAAGCATGAGAGCTAATAACGTTCAAATTCTTAAAACAGTATATCTTTTTACAATGAGTGTTCATTGATTGTAAAGGCAGGTGGTGAGGCAAGTTGCTAGATAGAAAATAATCTACATGTAATAAAAATGTGGTCCCAAAGTAACAAAGATCATGCAAATGTAAGGGCATGAATAGAAAAAAACTCCTGACACCAGACAGGAGGGAACCACATCTCCATAACGAGAAAGGAAGGGCTCTACCAGCCATGCCAACTACACTTTCTGTGGGCTCTAACATGTATATTACCGTGACATGTTCTTGGAGGCTTTTACAGCAATGACAATAAGTGTCACAAGCCCTCCACTGCCTTTTCACAATACATCTGCACAGTTGCGATATGGGACTTTCTGCAAATTTTACTGTTGTTTGATTTCTTACATAAGTCTAGAGTAAAGTGAAATACCATGGAATAAAGCCCATGCTGCTGTGACAACCTCAGCAGAGGCACATTGAGCAGGAGGATATTATAATTATAGGTTAAAGGGTTCTTTTAAAGGCATTTTTTAAAAATTGATGCTTTTTAGTATCTCTTTGGCTGATGTGTGTTGTTGATTGTGTCCTAGGATTTGGTTAGTATTCTTCGAGCACTTGACCAGAACTTTGTACTATTTAGTTTGGGTCACACTGAAAACACTATTTTGATCTGATTAATACAGAATGTCATTGTTATTGCAAATGTAGAAATGTGTGTAAATGAAGACAGCTTGACATGCTGGCCTTGTTTCCCAGTGATACATACAGACAGTATTATGTTTTTAATTTTGTTTGCTTTTCCAGCGTGAGCGTGAAAACTGAAACAGAGGAAGTATCTGAGGATAGCGCAAGTGAAGTAACCGATGATGGGGAGGATGTGGAACTCCCTGGCTGGGTCTCAGGGGACAAGAATGGTCAGAAGGGTTTCCGTGTCACTGAAGCTGAGCAGGAACAAATGGGAAGGGTGAGCGCTTGCTTTAGCTTTGTAACAAAACTCACAACTTCATTGATTTGAGCTCTCTACTCTGCCTTTTACTCTCTCATTCAAACATTCTTATCTTTTATATTTTTTCGTGATTTGGTAAAGGGAAATATAGTGTGTGTTAGTTAAATTTTCAATTCATCATATCATCAACTGGAGAATATTTCTGGTGTTTCCTTTACCAATCTAATGGAGGAAACTATATTTCTATATTTGAACGTTTTTCATGATACATCTCTTTAACAATGCATCTAAGAATCAAGTGCCTAACTGCTTAAACTGTAATACCACTTAACTTATTTCAGGAGAGATGATGAACTGGCCAATGAAACAAATATTCGTGATGCAGAAGAAAAAGATGAGGATGATGAGGATGACGATGGTGATGTTGAAGAACAATCATATAAGATAGAACTTGCTCCAAGTGAAACAAAGCCGTTTACAAGGTATTGTCATGAAGTTTCTTTTCTCTTTTATGTTCTCACTTTTCCACCCTCATTATCATGGAACTGAATTTTCTCAGTGGGGGGGAAAATTGTATTCTTGTCTATCCAGACACAGTGGCGTTGGTGGCGAGTGGTTAAGCAGCCAGACTGGGGATCATGAGACCCGAGTTGAATCCCTGGACAAAGCCAGACCCACTATTGTGTTCTTTGGGAAAAACATGTAACACATATTTCCCCTCTCAACCCAGTTGTAAAATAGGTACAAGTACTAGCTTGTGAGTAAAAACCTGTCAGACTAGTGGTGATTCTTATCACCTGTTCCGCTCATGCTATAGAAACTGGGATACGCTTCGGCTCTATGGGCTGTAATGGCCTTGAAGGAACTTTACTATCCAGGCACATTGGCCTCTTGATACTTTCATTCTTTTTATTTTAGCTTCCCTGTTGAAAATGCATTAAATATACTACTTAGAGACACTGTCTACCATTTGCTACCCGTAGATGTATAGAATTGCGTTTCTTATGTCGCATGTTTTAAGTTATAGTGTGTGTAACTCCCTAAGTACTCATTTCATGATGAGCTTTATTCTTTCACAGGATTGGTAGTGATGAGGACGACGATGATAGTGACGAAGAACAAAGCATAGAGGACCCCAGTGAAACTGCTGTTAGTAGGAATAATGCTTTAATGGGGACTTCGGGTCAGCAATCTGCCAACAGTGCTCCTCCCCCACTGCGGCCAGAAACAGAAGGTGCATGGGGAGACGAAGAGAAGAAGGAGAAGCAAGATGCAGAGAAATCTATTGCACCTTCGAAAATTGTAGCAAAGAATCGTGATGACAGAGAAGGGACCAGCAGTGAATCACAAACACCTCAGGTGAAATTATGTCACAAAACTTTGATTTGATTTATTATAATAGTGTTACTTTTGATATTTACTATTATTGGCTTGTAATGTTATGTAGTTATGCAGGAATAAAATAATAATTTAAAGGGTTTTTTCTGGAAAGACGTATATTATCATACCTCATATCATTCTTGAAATTTAAATTTAGGCAAATATCATTTTTAGCATATGCATGTGTAAATAAAGTTTCAAACTTCTTGTTTTGTTTTTCGACTTTCAGCTTAATGGATCCGTAAATGGTGGACTAGCCCATAGCGGTGAGGAGAATGGAGATGCTCTCACCATCGATGACCTTCCTGAGAGACTTACCGTTGGTTCTTCCAGTAATGCGGTCACGGCCTCCCCTGCCATCAATGCCAACACCGTGAGTGGCCAGTCCTGTGTGGTGTATCGTGTTATTGCCGTCAGCTTTTCTGTCTTGGCACTGGGCCTGGTTTCAGCATATGTTGCCTACCACGGCGTTCATCGATAGTCTGAGGCCCGCTTCCTTTCTACACGGTGTTTCCGATGTTATCTAGAGGTTTGATAAGTGAGACCGTTCTCTTCCTTGGCTGGCTTTCCCTCATTTTGATATTCGTCTAATCCTTTTTTTTTCTCTCTCTCTCTCCTGTGTTGTACTAATGTAGTGTTATTACCACCTTTGTTTTTGGTGTTCTTCACTCCCTGCAATGTGTGGGTTTTGTATATTGATTTTTGCCAGTATTTGATTTTAAGCATTGGTGTGATGTTTTTCATCTGGTACAGTTGATGTTTGTGGATTTCTACTTCACTCTCTTCATCGTGTCATTAGTTTTCGCTTTTATCACTTTTTGCTCTTTTTGTTAGATTTCGCTATCCACTTAATATAGCTGGCTTAAACATGCTCTAATGTAATGTTTGATAATGGAACTAAGAGTCAGAATATAGCTGAATCCGGGGCTAGATTCACAACTGCAATAGCAATATCCTAAGACCCGAGTGTGGCTCACATGCTTGTATTTGTTACCTGTAGAAATACTTCTTGAGGACCCTTGGAATAATGTGCTGTCGAGGGCACTAGCGTAGTGCTAGCTATCCATGCAGCTAAGGAAGCTAGCATCATAGTGGAAGACCCAACATTTTCTTTTACCTTAAATTCTGGCTGACATTTTCATGTATTGTGTTCTGTCGTTGATGAGTGTGAATTGCTCTGCAGATTTGTATTGACCGTATTGGACTTTCTTATTTGTGCATCCAATTCTTGCAATTTATCACTTTTTGTAGAGAACACTAACGAGCTCATTGTCAGCTAGGAAAGATTCTTTTCCTTTTACCATGTGAACATCTTATCACCCCTCATCTCTTCAGGTTTGGTTGTTGTGCTTGAGGTGCACCATTCTTTTTATGTCACAAATGCATGCGTTGAATATCCAGGCTCCTTTTGTGTCAGTAATATGCCTGTAAATTATTTTTGCATGTCTTTTGTTTTGTTTTGATATGATTACTCCATTATTTTTTTTGATTTCCACAAAAATCTGTGGTAATTGAAGTTTTAAGCTTTCAGGTCATTTAGTTCACTTGTCATGAAATTTTGTTTCTCTTGCTCTTGTCAAAGAGATTTTTTTTTTTTTTTTTAATCTTGAAGAATAACTGTCCCTTTTCTTTCACACTTGGTGTTTTAGTAGATACAAGCATGCCAGTAAATAATGTTGGATTATGATTTTTCTTTATTATAAAGCTGGATCCCTTGCACTTTGACTGCTGTTAAGTCATATACCACTGTTTCGGTTACGGGTGATTTCAAGTTCGATTAAAAGATCAAATTAGACTCAACACTGAAGTTGTGCTGGCTTTTTATTGTAATGATGGGAAATCGAGAAATGACATCTAGTGACAATAAAAAGTTTTGTGGATCGCAGGCAAAACAATCTTTTCCAATCAATTAAAATACTGATTTGATCCAAGATTTTGTTTGCTAAGAACCTAAAGCAGACTATATGAAATCTACATGCAAAATATGAAGGTTGTGGATCCAGTGGGTCCTGTTATAAGTGGTCAAAGTTAGAGACATTCAGCTTTATATACATTTAGATATATTCCTCTTCTGGACTTCATTTTAATCATTCAGGTAATTTTATTTCATTATTTTGGAATATTTTTATTTGTAAAATTTTGATCATTGTTATTGTCTCATTTCTGTTTGATGTGCAGTGTATTTGAGTGTTGTTTGAATAGCTAGATGCACTTGATTTAATTTCTTTTATGTATTGTGCCTCATGTTTTAAGATTTTTTGTTATGAATGATATTGTTGTGTTTACATTGGTACTTTTCAATGCATACTCGTAACAATATTAAATTTGAGACTTAACGCTTGTCATTTTTCTTATTAGAGTTACATTTGAGACTTAACACTGAGAATATTCATAGCTACACAATCAAACAAGAAAACAAACAAAATCCCCAACATGACAGTCTTGTTTTAGTAAAATGTAAACATTGAATTGTTTTCTGGTTTTGTAGTTAAAAGAATGAATGAGGCAATAAAGTTTTTTGGTTCTAGAATTGCATGATTTCATCAAAACTGATCTTGAAACCTACGAAGATTAAAATGAAAATGGACATTTAATTACCGCCAAAAGAATATATGTACATATATGTGTCATGTTTATTGAAACTAACTCCCTTCATTTTGTTTCAGACAGAGTTAAGACAGAAATATGAGGCAGAGAAGTGTGAAGTGAGTGGTATGCAAGCCATGCTGTTGTCACTTGGCGAAATGCCAGAGCTGGCTGGAGATGGAACAATACCAATGGATCCTGATTCTTTCCTGAGCTGACCATGTGATCAAGTTTACACACAATGTGATTGAAATCCCTTGATTTTCATGATTTTTGTTTTCAATAGATATTTTGTTTTTTGAATCAATGTTTGAATTGTTTGTTACCATTCTTAAATTTGCTTGTCCCACCGTCTCATGTTTTCAGCATTATATTATAAGTATGTTGCCTTATCGCGACATGAGTAAATCCTGTCATGGATGAAATAAGACATAACATTAACACGACTGGGTTTGGTTGTTGAAAATTAATTTATTTGTTTTGTCATGTTGCAGAAAAATGAGAATTAAGAGATCAATAATAGCCGAAGTTACAAGTTGTACATTATTAATTTTCCATATGAGCCTGTGTGTAAAGCATTTATAAACAATTGTATTCTTTTGGACCATTTTTCATACTTTAAAAAAAATAATTCTAGCTTAAATCATATTTCCCTATTTAAATTTTCTTTGTAAATGTTATCAAATTATTCACAAAATAAAAGGCATAGTGCTGTTAATATATATGTTGCAGTCGTTGACAAAATATCACTCTCAATGTTGTACAAAACTGCTGTTGGAAATCGTGTTGAATAGCACATGACTGTTGCTATGAACGGTTACCATCACCTTGTTTACTTTTGTCGTCCTTGTTAATCAATGGAATTCTAGATGAATTGTAGCTAATTCGTTTGTCTTTTTTGTGCTGAAAGCTTCATTGCTTGTTTGGTTTTTTCTACATTGGTTTTCAATTGCAACCTTATGCGAAAAACAAGAAGACCAAGTCACTGATTGAATTTTGTTTTGTTTTTGCCTGTGCATAATTTTACAATTTATTTTGAAAATTTCCATTGATTTTGTGGAAATCTCTTTACGTTTTTAAATACCATGATAATTTACACATCGGAGAATGCTTCTAAATGTGCAACATGCTGCAGGTTTTTCTTTATTTAAAAAAAGAGAGAAACGTGAACCAATTAGAAAGCTTCAATTCATGTGATATGTCCGTGATTTTTTTATCCCTACCTTTATAGAGGGTAGCTATGTGAATTCTGTGTGAGATTGAAAGGAAATGTTTTCCTGAAGATCTTGGGAGGCTGCAACTCTCATAAATTGTTGTTGTTACTTTTGTACTAACATATTGGAAGACAATGATTGTATTTTCCATGGTAGAAGAATCAGAAAATACGTTTTTGACCAATAAAATTTGTGACATTTTATACTAGATCTAGTCAGTTTTTTTTTTTCCCTCTTATTATCAAGCAAATTTTTCTTTGTTTGTTGTTTTTCAATTGTTTTTTCTTGGGTTTATTTAGTTATGTTTTTACATTATTTATTTTTTTTTTTTTTTTTGGGGGGGGGGGGGTCTTTCTTTTTAAAGGAAAAAAAATCTACAACATAACCTGAGAAAGAGGTGAAAGGTGGTTAATGTTTTATTTCCTCTTTAGCCAAACTCAATGTTCCATATTTTGTTTTATACATGTATTTGTTAAAATAAGTAAAGAGGTATCCTGAATTTTTTGGTTGTTTCGTTTTTCGGAGAAATGTTAACTTACCATAATTCCATCAATAAAAACAGTCCAGCACACTCATGTGAGTTGAATTCATGTTGAATTTAGAACATTCCATTCATAATTCATGCTGCCGTTGCCAAGGTAACAAATTACTCATCCCAGCCCTGTCACTGTCAAGACATGACTTAATCAAAATGTCATATCAAATGAATCAACCTGGTTTTATTTGTCAGATTGTGTGTGCGTCTTGTTGAACTCCATGCATTTCATTTGCTAACATCAACAGACATTCTATTTTTAAGGAATTACTCTCTTCTCCTTTGCTTTTGCTTATTTATCTTATACAATAGAAAATGTGTATGCATGCTGTGAATTTGTTTTTCTCTTTTCTTTTCAACCATGAAGAATATTATGATATCCTTATTTGCTTTGGTTTCAGTGTATTGAATTTGTTTCGAAATGTAACAGATGTACACAGATAAAGACACAGCATTATTTAGCTCTTAGTTAGTAGTGTCATAATAATGTTGTATCCACGATCGCACTACTTATCTTAATCTTGGTTCCAGTTCTATTAAAGGTTGATGATAATAATCTAATGTTGTTTAGCTTCATTTTATTAGACCCCATAACCATACTGTTTGAAAGTTCTATAAACTGCTGAGAAATTTTACTGTGTAAAAGAAACCAATGCCATTTTCCTTGACCGTCCTTTTTCTACTTCATTCAGTACTTATTAAACTTTTTCTTGAGTGTTCATTTTCTTTTTGCTTGTTCACGTTTCATTTTTTGAGTTTAGACACACTGAAGTTTTTACTATTCACAGATATGAATATAAAATTGTTCAAATCATAATTTTTATGATAACCATCACTATTATTGCATTTCACACCATGGGCAGGGTATAGGTCACAGACAAGAGCCTTCCATCTACATTTGTCTTGAGATGGTTTTCTCAGTCCTTTATAGGTGTAACCAGTTCTGTTCATATCTCTTGCTATATTCTTTTTCCAAGTGACAGCATCCTTGAGGGTTCCACTGTAAGTGTAAGGCCT
Organism: Doris montereyensis; assembly: GCA_037039925.1. Classification (NCBI taxonomy): domain Eukaryota; kingdom Metazoa; phylum Mollusca; class Gastropoda; order Nudibranchia; family Dorididae; genus Doris; species Doris montereyensis. Next base: position 236,100 of record JAXRKP010000368.1, on the reverse strand, counting down.
GTCCGCAGTGTATCGCACAACTATCCCCCCTTCCTCTTCCCAAAACTCTTTGGATTGGCTCTTGTTTACAGTTACAGATGATCCAACAGTCTGGTTATAATCTCACAATTTGTATGAAAAATAAAATCAAAGTGAAGAAATAAAAATGTCTGTGTGTTAAAATAAATAATATATTGCTGTGAAGTAAAGTAGCTTTATTAAAGATATCTTGCCTGTATTGTCTTTTTCAAAATCATGGGGTTTTTCTGTTTTCAAATCATTTACTTGAATGTAGAAAAATTCTTGTTTATCGGAGTCTCAAAATAAACTAGTTGCTTGACTCTATTGATTTGTTTTTGCAATTTCCTATTATTGCTGACTGGATGTATTGACTGGAGAGTTTTGAATTTTACACTTTTTGGACTTTGAGAATGTGGTGTTGCCTGTGAGTTTTGTACCTCTACATTTCAATGTGTAGTAAGCTATAGAGTGAAAGGGGGAAAATTTTTCAATTGTTGGCGGGGCTCGAATCCACTACCTTTTGGTTCAGAAGCCAACACCTTGCATTTGGACTACCAAGTCCCCTCTGTAAGAGAGAAAGAAAGGTTGTGCCACCTCAAATCTTTACTACAAAAGTTAGGAATACAAGTGATGCTAAGCAGTGCACGGTCATATTATATGGACAAGGCAAGGAACTGAGGCATGTGCACACCCAAGGGCTCAGCTGACCCATTCTTCATTGAAATCATCTGTATGGCAATGTGGGGCAGGGACTTTTAAGTCGCCTACTGTTATGTACAAGCGCTTTTCTTAGTGATCTTGATCATGTAGTAGGGGACAGGTTTGTTTGTTTCATTGAAATTTATCCTATTCACCATATGCAGTGATCTCAGTGTGAAATTAAGAGGAAACTGCAAGATGAAGAAAGGTAAGAGAAAGAGTGAAAGGACAGAAGTAGGACCTACCAATAGCACCCATCAACCGCCCACGAAGGGGACAGGAAAGGTAAAGCCAGCAAATCATCACATAAAAATGCTGAAAATGAGAGAAAAAACAATCAAAAGATGTATGATTTAATGGATTTAATTTTTGTATGAAGTATAATTACAATTAAATTTTAAGTCAATTTGAGGGTACATTACATACAGAACAATCACAGGCATCAAAATTTACACTTTTACCATTAACAACATGGGGGAAACTGACGAGAATAAAATATGAAGGTGTGAAGCCAAAGCCATTCTACTCCTTCGTGAAAAAATTGTTCTCTTCACACAGTTATATAAAACCCAGGTCGCAAATCAATCTTGATAAAAAGCAGTTCATTTTACTGTGTAGGAAGAGGTTGCATGAGAACAGGAAATATGAACTGATTACGAGAGAGATCATTGAATAGTAATAATAATATAAAGTCTGTTCAATATCAGGTACATGTAATGTAAGTCTTTGAAAGCAGGTATAACAGGTGAAATCTTGTGTAATTTGTGAACAAGATCATGTGTTTAAAAATGTTCATTAGCCAATAAGAGCTGTTGAAAAAAACCCCCATGTTTTTATGTTTCACCTGCTTTGTCCTTAAAAATGTCAAGACTTACTTTGTTCCTCAAATTCAAAGAATGATAAAAGTAACATTTCTGCTGTAATAATGATACTGAACATTTTCAGACAAATCAGTTTTACATCTTTTGCTTCAACATCTAAATATCAGTCATTGTTTAGAGGAGAGAGAGAGACAGATGTAGATTAAAATAAGGAGATTGAGAGATCATACAGAGGGAGAAAAGGGGAAGAAGGCAGGGATGTGAATTTGCCATTATCAATTGTCCTGTCTCGGGGAATGTATTTTTAAGGAATGTCAAATCCTCAGGTGATAGATTATCACATAAACAAACTCAGTTTGTATTTACCATTGGATTGAAATATGCGATATAATCATAAGTTTTCACATATTCATGAAATTGTAATCAAAAGCTCAGAAGAAACGACTAACCAATTTGGCATGTACATCTACTTATGGCTTTATATTACTATGTGTGCTTGTAATTACAACCTTGGCTACTACACGGGCATGCAAATCTAAGTAATGATTTAAGGTCACCATGGGGACACGTACATCTAGACTTAACTTATGGCTACCATGTGTGCAATCTAGATTACAGTCTGGGGCTACCATGTAGGCTTGGAAATCTAGATATAGGTAAAACTTAAGCAACTATGTAAGCTTGTAAATCAAGATTATCACCTTAAGGTTATCACATTGGCACGTAAATCTGGATTACTACTACATGCACTGCTTAAGGCTACCACATGGACATGTAAATCTTGATAAAGATTTAAAGGAAATAATGATGAAATTATCAGAATGCAAAATCTTTAGTATCAAATTATCATACAATGTTCAAGTAAAACAGCATCCCAAGAAAACTGTCGTCATATACTTTAAAAAATCTAAGTAACGGAAGAAATGGCAAAAGTGTCTGGAGGCATCAGGGGGTGTTTACAATGTACCTCTTATGATAGGTCTTTGTGCTTGCTTGACACAGATTGATTAGAAGGAAGTAAGATTCAAATGTGACACTTTGATACATGACATAAAAAGCCCTGTGAGCTCACTCATTTGATCTAACACCAGGTAGGAGAAAACATTATATAATATTATTGAGCCAAGTGTGTCATCTTGAACCAAACCAGAACCCTTGACATGATATAAGCTAAGAACTTTATCAACGTAATCATTGAGCCAGAGGAATTGCCTTTGTTTCATGTTGAGAAAAAAAAAAAATCAAAATTAAAAAGATTATTTTACAGAATAATAGAGCCGAAGAAAATCCAAACAGCTGTACTAAACAATTACCAGTGTCCACAGAAGAAAATCTTCTACGTTAACAAGTCATGTGTTGAACTTAGAAAACGGCAGCTGTCATCCGCATTGACTGACTCACTGACTCATGCAATGAAAAGGGCACTGAACAAGATAATCCATTCATTTACTACCTTTTGTACCTAAATGTAGATTTCAACAGAAGAAACCCAAAATAGTTATGACCTCTTTTCTCTTCTGCATGTGCGAATACAGTATATAGATCCTGAGCACAGTAAGCTTTTATAGAAGAATTTATTCTCCTTGTTTTTCCTCTCTCCGCATTCTCTCTTTCACACATCATTTGAACACAAATAAGGTGATTGCTGGTCCGAATTAGTGTACATGAAAGACGTCTAACATCTGTCTGGCTGCAAATAGGGTGAAAATCTATAGCCAAGAGATAAGCTAAAAACAAAATCCATCCACACAGGATATTTCTACTATTTTGCTACTTCTCCTAAAATTACTAGACTATCAGTCTATTGCACCAAATGAATACTTCTTGGCGATGCATAGACTTTGTCTTAACATTCGCATAATGTTATTATAAAACAATAACAAAGGGAAGAAATTTTGTCGTTTCATTTTTAACATTAAGGATTCATAAAAAAATGAGTTTATAATCAAAGAAAGTCATTCTTCCCTTCGTTCAAGTTTTCAGAGTATTTTTTGTGTGGTCGTTTCATGACCATATATTTCCACCCTTAATTTCATCAAAAACATACTGTGAACAATCGTTTCAGATTTACATTAAACCAGATTAACAAATGCCCTTTAAGTACTTTCAACATACCACATTGATAAATAATAAAGCAGTATACACACTTCCATTCGTTACAATATAATGTAGGTATTATATTATTATGATACAACCAAGGTCACTGGGAAAATCAGTAGAATATTGTTAAGATGGCTTGATATTGTGTACCAAATATGACAATACAGTTGTGACCGCCTAAATACCCGCCGCCATAATGCCTGTTTTCCGAAATGCCCGCAATCTCAGTGAAACTGATTTTTTTCTATATTAATTGCCCCTCTAAATGCCCGTTTCAAAACCAAGATTTTTGTTTAAATGTCCTATCTCAACAGCAACTGTAGGTATCATCTTCTCCATTTTTTAACATACATTCAATTAATCCAATCGCTATTATGACCTATGTCCGTCAACAATGTGGCATGCATTGTAACCACACTTCATTACCTATACATCGTAATGTTATAAAAAATTACCAGTCTTCTCTTCATAACTCCACCCAATGTACAGCACAGTCTTTGTCCAATTGGATCATTGGTTTGTCACAAAGTAATTATTAGAATTGAACAGTCTTCCGGATTTCGCCCATTGCTCTATTCTTAATGTCGTAAGTGGCATGCAATCACCTGGCGTTTTTGATTGACCGGGCACTCATCATAATTGAGGGACAAGGTGTGAACAATTTTATTGCTCCCCTGTCTTGTATTGGCCGTATCCATTGTGCCTTCGGGTCTTTGTGACGAGCGATGGTCAACAGACTAGATAATATAAAATGGGGCATTGAAATACAGTTTTGTAAAGAAAGCCCATTTAAAAAAATGACAAACAAGGGAGGTAAATGTTGAATTTTGGTACCATGCTCGATGAACACTTGCTGATCATCCCCTCCCCCTCCCCAAATTGTTGCCCCTGACATATGTTCGCCTACATGCCCGTGTTGTCTAAATGTCCATTTTCAAAGCACCGGGCATTTAGGTAGTCAGTACTGTATTATGGAAGTGACTGCGAGTTATGACAATATTTCTAAAATGCTCATATGACATAACAATGCACTAACCAGCGCTGGCCAGTTTCGGAATGATATATGTGGTTAAGATTATAGACTTGACCAACCCAGTCACTGATCATTGAACAAACAGGAAAGTATTCCATCATTATTCCATATTCTTTAAATGTGATTTCATACGTTTTTGTCCAATTTCAGGGGGAAAAATAAAAATTAAGACACTGCTATTTTGAATGAGGAATTGAACTGTTGGTTTTTTTTTTCAATCACTAGAAGAAAAAAACATTTTGGGTATTTGTCTTATATATATTTACAAAGACAACTTTTTTTTTTTTCCAAAAAATATTTGAAATCACAGTCACAGAGAGTCAGAATCAGCTTCTTTTCCCTCTCTTCACAATACAAACTTGTGACATTTTCCGCCTGAGATATTATAGTTTGACCCATATGCATTAGGACTGTCATTGTTAACTGCAAAGGTCAGAATTTCTCCTCTGTGGTGTTGAAACTTGAATCAAAATATCACCTACACAAATAAACTGGTATTACTAGTACTGGAATATCAAATTGCATTGAGCAAATTATGTAGAACGTACAGGCACACAATATTATCAAGCATGAGGATGGATCTGAGATCTCTTGTCAAATGCACTCATTGGGTGATAAGCAATTGGGACAGGACAAGATGCTTGCCACTACAATGAAGCCATCTCCAGGCAAGGGAACTGGGTTTTGTTGCAGCCCTGCACTACACTATAATAAGAATATGTATGAAATTACATTATATATATATATATATGTACACCATTAAAACAACCTGTCCGACAAAACAAACAAAAAAAGAGCTGACACTGTTAAACGTTGAAGTTGTCAGATGCAGTTTTCATCGAGGTAGGGGTTTGATAAGCACAGCCATGCTTTTACACAGATCTTGGTTGGGTACTGCGATGCTCATGGTTAAATGGTTGCCACGACTACAGATTGTGGACTCTGACTCTTCTACTTGGACCACACGGTCTTCCTGGTTGGTGATGATGAGGGCCGCCTGGACAAAGGCCTCCCCTCCCACAAGGGCTGATTCATGGCAGTACACCTGAAACAAAAACATATTTTCAACGGGGTTTAGTTAGATTCCAAAGGTGACTGTTGATCTTAAAATGCCTGAAGTTTTGATGGTTGCGACATCAGATATATTCAATAGTATTTTTCATCTCTTTAAACCATTGTAAAGCTTCATTATTAAATATTGGGAGTAATGTAATTAAATGAGTATTATTAATACAAAATACAGTCACTAACGTTAGAAAAAATATTAGGTCAAGTGAAAAACATATCCATAAAAAATCCTCCCTCACTCGGAGGTACCTTTGCAGTGACTAGTGAAAATGATATTTTTATTTGATAAAGAGCAATAAAGGGAAAACTAGGAAGGAGATGAACAGTAACTCAATGAACTTTTACAGCGTAAGGAAAGCTTTCATCACTTAGTGAGTAACTGAACAAAAGTCATGCTTCATTAAAATAAAATACAAAACTGAAAATAATGAGCTTTAATAAGCAACTAGATTATTTTGTGTTCTATCTCACCTGTAAAGTCCAGGTATCATTTGACTTCCTGTAGGTGATTTTCCATTCACCATCTCTTGACTTAGAGGGTACAGGGCCTACATATGTGCGTACATCGACTTGAATACCGAATCTTAATGTATTTTGCATTCGTACCTGAGTTTATAAGACAAAACACAAAAGATTTTAAGATTTTAAATGCATTTGAATTCATGTGCATAAATGTAAACAAAGGAGAGCCTATGTAATTTTGTTACAGTCTTTTGTATGCTGAAAAATAGATAGACAGACAAAGACATTGTTTAATAGATGATTCAGATATCTATAAATATACAAAAACATATTGTTTTCAAAAGAGAGGACTCTTTCGCTATTTTATTCTTAAGAAAGAAATATAAACGAATATTAACCTTTTTCTACCGTCTATTTTTGGTATCTCTTATCTTTTGTTTTCCCCGCATGCATATCGACGGTGAAAATCACGAACCATGTAAGTCTAAAATCAGGAACACCTTTTTTTCCTGCTTTTCAACATTAGGAAGCCCCTATGCTTCATTTAGTTAGGATTCTGTGGCACAAGAACCAATAGAAACCCGTATAATAAGCATATGAGCAATCCGTGTATCCATATTGGGTTTAGTTTTTTTACACTTGCACACCATGCATATCTGTGAAAATAGATTAAAAAACACAGCACACTTTTTCTTTGATTTCTCAAAACATCCAAAATTACACGGTTTGTGACTTCCACCTTGATACAGATATGCTATTTTGACAAACAAGACATTGATTGGTACATTCAGTTTCATTTTTCTTTTTCTTCTTTTAACACCCATATTCCCCACTCGATACAGGTGCAAATGGGTACCAGCACCAGCTTGGCAGTAAAAAAAACCTGCGACAAAATAGCATCCTGTCCAGGAGGTGATCATCATTATCTGTTCTGCTTCACACTATAGAAATGGGGATAAGCTCTGGCTCTATGAGACCTTGAAGGAACTTTACTTAAAGTTGCACCATCCAATTCATTTATCTCATGTTTTCTATAATAAATGAGAATTCTGAAATTTAAAAAAATCTTCATGAAGTTATTGTGACTGAATCACTTCTTGATAGCACTCACTGTATCTACAGAGAGATCCATGTAATTTCTGGGCAAATAGAAATCTTCATTAAAGAAAACTTCAATTTCAGCCTGTTGAGGGCAGAGAGACCGAACCTGTAAGCTTTGTTGATGAGTTTGTCCAGCAGGATGCAGCTCTAGATCTTTGTACATGTCACTCTGCTCTATGGCAAAGAGCTCGGGTACCTGTCAGAGACATTTAGGTGAGACTAATGCAAAATGACAGACTCATCGAATTATTTAATAAATATGAAGGGATGTAAGTGCCATTATGAAAGCCAGCATAAAAAAAGGTAACGCCTGGGGTATGACTCTTAGTCAAATGACAAACGCATAGCAGTAATATCATTTGGAAATCATGTAAAATGAACAGGAGGTAAGGTTGTTTGATTCACTGAAATTTACCTTGTCCACCATATATGCTATGGTCTCAGGGTAAAATCAGAGGAAACAGGAAGATGACAGATCAGTGAAAGAGTGAAAAGAAAGAAGCAGGACCTACCAGTAGCATCAGCCAACCATCTACAACAGGAGGAAAGGAAAGAGCAACAGGACAGGACAGGTTGTTATTGACTTAAATATATATATATGGGTGTATAATTAGGTCGCTTTTCTGATCATATCCACACTCACCACACAAGGTAAGCTTGTGGGTTTTGGGTAGCTTTCTTTTTCACTTTCTCCTCCTCCTTGTAATCATAATAATGAAAATAAATAAATAATATTTATAGTGCACTGAGTCCATATACGATTATGCTCTCCTCCTCTTCTTTCTCTTTTTTCTTTCTTCTTCTTCTTCTTCTTCTTCTTCTTCTTCTTCTTCTTCTTCTTCTTCTTCTTCTTCTTCTTCTTCTTCTTCTTCTTCTTCTTCTTCTTCTTCTTCTTCTTCTTCTTCTTCTTCTTCTTCTTCTTCTTCTTCTTCTTCTTCTTCCTCCTCCTCTACTTTCACTGTTCCTTTTCTTTCTCTTTTGGTTGTTGTTTTTCTCACGGCCATCATCATTATCCATCATTCCTTTCTTTCTCTTACTCGATCATTTGATGATGATGATGATGATGATGATGATGATGATGATGATAATAATGATGATAATAATGATGATGATGTATATGTAGACTAAAGTAATTTTAGCAATCGTCATTCCACTTGTTAAGCTGGTTGCTTGTGTTGTTGTCACAGTAACAGTTATAGAAGCCATAGCAGTTATAAACGAGTTATCGATATTCTTATCCTCTTTACCACCATCGTTATCACCAAGAGCAACAGAATTAAATCGGCCACAAATAATAACAAGAAAATCCCTAAAAAAAACAACACACACACACACACACACACACACAAAATCCACATATTAAGTACCATACGTATCATTGTCTGCTTCTATGCCATGGCCGTCACCACTACCGCATATCAGTTAACCAACCCACCTGCATCTGTGGAAATCGGATAAGCGGCAGTAGCTCTTTAGCGAAGGCTGCGTAGTTGTCCAGTGGTGCTCCTGTGACAGCCACTGTTCCAAGGCCATGAATAGCTTGCACTCGCTGGACACCACCAGATCGCCATTGTGAAGCATGTCCTTGACGAAATCCTCGTCCATGTTCAGCCACTCGGGGAGCTCAGCAAGAATTCGGCGTTCCAGGCGATGGTCTTGGAGCACTGCGTGATGAGCTCGTCCATGTGCAAGGCTTTGGACCACGAGTACCAGCTGAGGGCATTCTTCACCAGGGGCGATCTGGGGCAGCAATGCAGTAATGGGGGAGGGGGGGGGAAAGGAACGAGAGGATTAAACAAAAATTTTGATTTCATTTATCCACATCCACAACTAAGGTGATCTCGGGGGTTGTTGGTAGGAATTTCTTGTTGTTGTTGTTGCCCGAACTGCCATGTAAACAGCCAAGTGATCTGCACATGGGACCTCCTTTATATCGTCCGTCTTTGATGTGACTAGGTGTTGAATCACCTACCTGGACCAGGCAGAGGGGGGGACTCTGAGCTTATGTTTTCTTTTTATATTATAGTGGTGACCATGACCATCACACAACAAACACAACTGTGTAAACCACGTGAAAAGGGCATCTGACATTGGGCTAATTCCTTCGGTCATCAGATATTTGGTGCATATGGAAGTAACACTGACACTTTATTTATGGAAAGCAATATACACAACACCTTAGGGTACAAACAGAATGGGTTCGCTTTCCGCTCCTTTCTTCCCGTCTCTCCTTTTGGTACCCCTCATTTGGTGGCTGGAGAATTTATTTTGTAGGAAATGTATTGGGCGCGCTACAGTGGATCCCTCTCCTTTTCAGATATCACCACTAATCCCCAAGAAAAGGTGAGGAGAGATAACCAAGTGCCGCACTCAATTTCAATCACCTTTCTCCCGCTAAATATTGTTGTGTGGCTATACACCCGTTTTTACACAGAGTAATATACTTACACTTACATTAATAATAAAACAAAATCATTCTTATGAAATATGAGCCATACATCGATCAATCTTAGAAATGATTTTAAGATACATAGAAATAATAAGCGTTTCTTTCATTGAACAGTATTGAAAGAAAACACAATTCTCGCCACGTCCACTGACCTGGTGTGTTCCACCATGTACTGGGTGCACAAGTTCTTCAATGAGATGACGCTGTACTTGTCGGCCAGACAGAGAATACCAACGGCGGACTCCACGCTAATGTTGACTTCTGCCGTGTACAGGAAACGTAGAAACGTGTCGAAGTATTTCTGGCATTCCTCTGTCTCTTCCAACACGATCTCAGGCAGACCGGCCTGCGTCCAGTTCTTATCGTAGAGCATCGTGCGAAAGACTTCGCTGGATTTGGCCAAAACGAATTTGTGCCCGTAGAATTTTTCTGAGCCAATCTGAAATCGTGGAAAATCATGAAGGCATAATGTACAAAAGGCACACGGAGACAAAAATCATGAAGGCATAATGTACAAAAGGCACACGGAGACAAAAATCATGAAGGCATAATGTACAAAAGGCACACGGAGACAAAAATCATGAAGGCATAATGTACAAAAGGCACACGGAGACAAAAATCATGAAGGCATAATGTACAAAAGGCACACGGAGACAAAAATCATGAAGGCATAATGTACAAAAGGCACACGGAGACAAAAATCATGAAGGCATAATGTACAAAAGGCACACGGAGACAAAAATCATGAAGGCATAATGTACAAAAGGCACACGGAGACAAAAATCATGAAGGCATAATGTACAAAAGGCACACGGAGACAAAAATCATGAAGGCATAATGTACAAAAGGCACACGGAGACAAAAATCATGAAGGCATAATGTACAAAAGGCACACGGAGACAAAAATCATAAGACACGTGGACAATTCTCTAAGTGAACGATGAAACTGTAATGAGTTGGCTTTTTTTAAGCTTACGTTCACAATTATGCATACATTTGAAAACCGAAAGCCGATATCATCATTAATCTGATGTCTTCAATGAATCATTTTAGAACAAATGAATACCCCTTTCATTCAAGCTTTTACAAAATAATTATTATTAGTCTCTCTAGTATTTCCTCCAGCCGATCCAATTATGATGAGTACGACCAAAAATAACAATGGAAGAGTATCAGTCTGTGTTTGGGTAAGGAGACATATAAGATGAGAACCAAATTGTTTGGGAATTTTCTTCATCTACATTCACCAAGAACAGTGATGTCTAATTTGTTTTTAACTCTGTCCACTATAGGCACTGACCTCACCAAGAACAGTGATGTCTAAGTTGTTCTTAACTCTGTCCACTATAGGCACTGATCTCACCAAG
>JAXRKP010000368.1:197500-212500 GCA_037039925.1 Doris montereyensis | reverse complement strand
TCACAATATGCATTTGAAAACCAAACAACTCAATTCTAACATAAGTATGACGTCAAAGAGGTGCGAAATGTTGCCTCAAATCTACAACGTCAATAAAAACAGAGCTAGTAGGCTAGTGGTGTGTTTCATTGCAAATTACTTTGTCTATCATACTATGTGGTGATCTCATGGTGAGTTAAGAGGAAACTGCAAGATAAAGAAAGACACATGAAAGAGATGGAGGGGGGTGGGGGGAGTAGGACACAATACAAGTAGATCTAACGTCCCCAAACCGGACCCGAGCAAGTCGTGAAGTTTTGAGATTGAAAATGTGGGAAATGTGTGGAAAGTGTATGGAAATGTGTGGGAAATGTGTAGGAAATGTGTGGGAAATGTATGGGAAATGTATGGGAAATGTGTGGGAAATGTGTGGGAAATGTATGGGAAATGTTCGGGAAATGTGTGAAATGTATGTTCGGAAATGTTCGGGAAATGTGTGGGAAATGTGCGGGAAATGTGTGGGAAATGTGTAGGAAATGTGTGGGAAATTGTGGGAAATGTTCGGGAAAAATGTGTGGGAAATGTGTAAATGTGTGGGAAAATGTGTGGGGAAAATTGTGGGAAATGTGCGGGAAATGAAATGTGTGGGTAATGTGGGGGAAATGTGTGGGTAATGTGTGGGAAATGTATTCATGTACGATGCGTTGCGGCACGCTACGGCATAGAGGGACTGGGAAGCTGTGGCGTGTTCGATAGGTTGCCGGACTTGGGATTATGAGGTCCTACGTTCAAATCCTAGCAATGCTAGATCCGATATTGCATTCCTTGGGAAATACACGTAACACATTTTCCTCACTAGACCCAAGTGCAGATAGGCACTTACTGTTCAGCTTGGCAGTAAGCATCTGCGACAGACTAGCTTCATGTCCAGGTTTTTTTTTACTATCACCTGTTTAGCTTCCAGCTATAGAAACCAGGATAAGCTGTAGGTATGTATGTATGTATGTATGTATGTATGTATGTATGTATGTATGTATGCATGCATGCATGTATGTATGTATGTATGTATGTATGTATGTATGTATATATGCATGTATGTTATGTATGTAAGTATTATATATATAATATGTATGTATGTTATATATGTTATGTATATTATGTATGTTATTATTTTATGTATGTTATTTATGTATGTACAATATGTATGTATGTATATTATGCATGTTTGTATGTAGTTATATTATTATGTATTTATCTTATGCATGTGTGAATGTATGTATATTATTATGTATGTATGTTATGCATGTGTGTATGTATGTTATGTATGTATGTATGTATGTTATGTATGTATGCATGTATGTATGTGTGTATGTTATGTATGTATGTATGTATGTATGTATGTATATATGTATGTATATATGTATGTATGTATGTATGTATGTATGTATGTGTGTATGTGTCTATGTATGCTTACATAGACATACTTGTATACACATTCACGAATCCATAGGTCATGACGTAACAAAAGTCAGGGAAGACATTAATAATTTGCTTACCGATGGCTTAGATGGCGGACAAGCATTCCTTCGATGAAGAAAATGGTCCACTTGCTTCAAAATAGTCTTCATCCGTGAATTTAAAGTGTCATTTGTATCAACTATTAAAGTGAAGACCACATAGCAGGGATAAGAGAATTGTTTGCATTCAGTCTCTGCGTTCCGTCTATCTATTTTGATCGATTTTTTCCATCAAATGGCTAAAATGTGTGTCTGAAACGGTTAAACCAAACTAACGTCGAGAAAGAAAGATATTTTAAAAAGGAAGGAAGAAAGAGAAGGAGAGGAGAAGAGAGGGGAGAGGGGAATGAAAAGGAGAGGTGAAGGAGAGAGAGAGAAGGAGGAGAAGGAGGGAGGGAATGAGAGAGAGAGAGGAGGAGGGAGGGAGGGAGGGAGGGAGGGAGGGAGAGAGGGAGGGAGAGAGAGAGAGAGAGAGAGAGAGAGAGAGAGAGAGAGAGAGAGAGAAGAGAGAGAAGAGAGAGAGAGAGAGAGAGAGAGAGAGAGAGAGAGAGAGAGAGAGAGAGAGAGAGAGAGAGAGAGAGAGAGAGAGAGAGAATTCTTTTCTTTTTAAACAACGCACATTTGCGATAAAAGGCTGCACCGATTCATGGCAGAGGGCAATTATAAACCAAGTTCAATATTTTAATGACGCTCCCCAGAAGGTCCTCCATAACTCCATCATAACTTTAAAAAACAACACCACCAAAACCCGTCTACAGGATCGATATTCACACGCGCATCTCTGACAGTGTGTAACCTATACGACGTCGTAGTCTACTTGCTTTATAATAAAAGTGTCAAAATCATTAATTTGATGGATCATTTTAAAGAAACAAACCATCCGACAATGATATCGACAGAAGGGCACTTTCACAACAGGAGGGTCAAAGTCGATTTCTAATTCTAAACTGCGCAGCATTTCAGTCGTGCAAAAAAAAAAAGAAAAAAAAGAAGGGCTTCCCGGACTATTTTATATTCTAAATCGTCGTGAAGGCGGCCCTACTGGAGGTGTGTAAAGAAAAAGAAGAGAAAAAAAGATTGAGATCTCCTCTAGGCTTCTCCAGAAACAGATGCTCACGGGCTAAGGCCCAAACTATACCACGACGGTGTGACTAACCGTGGTGAGCTGTGTTCGATTGAAACACTATCATTATGTCCCCTGTTGATGACTATACTTAATGTTCGTGAGCGGACAGTTGTGATCATCAAGAGGGTTTTCAAACAACACAACTCACCGTGGTTCGTCGCACTGTGAAGGTACCGGTTGTCTATTTTGGCCTTTCGCTTCTTTCTTACTTATAGACAATAATACAAAACACGTCGTACTAGATCTAGATCCACATCTTCCCGGAAGGATGGCGATGGCAATGGCATGGCTACACCAAGTCGTTTTTAACCTTGATTCGACCGAACCACAGGGTTCGGTGAATCAGTCTCAGGGTTCGGTGAATTAGTCTCAGGGTTCGGTGAATCAGTCTCAGGGGTTCCGGTGAATCAGTCTCAGGGGTTCGGCGGAGGTCAAGACACACACTCTATTTTTCTTCTTCTTCTAATCACAAAGGGTTCGGTGAATGCACGTATCAAACTTGCGGGGTTCAGTATCTCAAAAAAAAAAGAAAAGGTTAAGCACATCAGTTAGCCTTATCATCTTAATTAATTATATGAAAACCAAAGCACCAACCACACAGTTTATCACGATGAAGAACACATTATTTTATCATTAATATTATCACGCTCATAGTGTCCAGCGCTTTGAATGAATTGACCAACAAATGAGTGGGACGGGATGTAGAAGGATGACAACTGTGGCAAAGAGATGGCCACGATCAGGACTGTGTGGACAGTCGTGTCACAGATGGAACAAAACACCAATAGCACACACACACACACACACACACACACACACACACACACACACACACACACACAAGGTATGTCAACGTCTAGACATTGAGTAAGAAGGGCTATGTCGGCTAAAAGCAAGGTTACGACATGCCGAATTCAATTATGCCAACACTCGTCACGTGCTTATTATTATTATTATTATTATTATTATTATTATTATTATTATTATTATTATTATTATTATTATTATTAGGGTTGCTTTGTCAAATAGGTAATTTCGGTGAGTCAGTGTCATCAAATTAGTACTGGATAATCGTATCCTCTCACCTGTCCATCCGACTATACATACATGACTTAAATAATACGTTCCTACCTATATACTTACCAGTCTACCTACCTACCTGCTTATTGTATTTAGCTACGTACCATTTTCATTATAATATTTACCTACATAATACATATTACATATTTACGTAATGCATACATAGCTACCTAGAAAACCACCTACCTATTTACCTACATCCATCTATTCATCCATCCACCTATGTATTCATACATACATACATATACATACATACATACATACATACATACATACATACATACATACATACATACATACATACATACATACATACATACATACATACATACATACATACTTTATTGCAGTACAGTTTTATCTTCTCACTTAGAAGTCTCCCTATGCCAGGGCGTGAGATGTTGGATATCATCTTACTTCTCGTAGAGTCGTCTCCTTTATCATGATCTAGATTGTAGATATACAGCTAGATCTATAGAGGTTTCGATCTGAATCTAAAATGCACGCTCTCTTTTCATAATGTAATTCTGCCCTTCTCAGCCACTCAAGGCCTTACTTAAAATGGGACTAGATTATAGCTTCTAGATTTAGATATAGATAAGATCTATATCTATATGTGTATCTGGATCTGGATTTAGTCTAGATTAAATTTAGATCTAATCTCATTTAGAACTAGATTTAGATTTAGAGTCAACATGCCCGTTCCCGACTGCCGACGATGACTGACCATTTTTCAGAATTTCCTGTCTATTTATAGCTATTTTCGCCCCTCGTTTTTATCAGTCATGTCTGCTTCAATCCATTTCCTTTAACTATGGAAACTTCATGAACCTCCGTTCGATTATTATTGTACTGAATCAGTATTGAAAGGCTTACATATAGCTTGGGAGATTTCATTGTCTGCCATTTTGATATAGAAATACCTCGTCGCTAAGGTGTACGTCACAGAGTTCTAAAATTAGATGATGATTTAATAGTCTCATTTTAAGAAAGGCCTTGATTGGCTGAGAGGGGCAGAAGTACATTGTTGAAAGAAAGCGTGCATTATAAACTCACAATGCACCGTAGCAACCAATGGTAAAGAACGGGAGAAGGGTATAATAATATGATATACGTATCTCGCCAAGCATATTGGGAAAGCAAAGGTGTGATATAGCAATTGTCCCATAGATACGCAAAGATACAGAAGCAAGCAAACACACCAAAAAATCAACAACAAAAAACCAACAAGCCAACGAAATACATTTACATAAAAGACCAAAGCATTACACACACACACACACACACACGCACACACACGCACACTTTCACACCTACATACACACACAGAGTAATAGGCATACACAAAAAGCTTACCAGGACATGCGAGAACCTGAATACTTCCGGTTTCCTCCGTTCAAGGACGTACATGTCGACAGAATGTTATATCCGGACGTCCAAGAAGGTGAAAAAGTAAATGATCCTTTTCAAGAGAACACCAACCAGCTACTCTCAGGCGTCCACGAGTTTCACATGTAGAAATAATCCGCAAGAATAGCTCTCTCTCTCTCTCTCTCTTTTTAAGTTTATATTTGATTAATGTTTTGAGTTTGAAACAATCCAACTTTGTTCAAGCAGCGACTCACACAAACACAGTTATCGTGGGTAAGATGACGAGCGTCACCGTGTACGATAACGTCACTGTCTGTTATGTTCTTTGCTCAAATCAACCGTCAGCTTGCCAGGGTGGGAACCTAGTGGTAATGGAATTGACCAGCTATCCACTGAGCACGCGCTAAGAAGAGATCGTGTGTGTGTGTGTGTGTGTGTGTGAGAGAGAGAGAGAGAGAGAGAGAGAGAGAGAGAGAGAGAGAGAGAGAGAGAGAGAGAGAGAGAGAGAATGAGTTGGTGGTGATTGTGGTAGTGGTAATGGGGGTGAGTTTGTAGTGGTTGTGGTAGTGGGGATGGCAAGGAATTAACGACTACAACAGCAAAGACGCCGCATGCAATCCACGGTTTTTATTTTAGAAATGGGGGGGGAGGGGAGAGGGGGGAGCAACGGACACAGATATCCCATGGACAAATTTCCCGCTTGAAATGAACCCATATCCACAGCGAGCGGCAATCTCGAATTATAATGGCAATCACGACGATAGTGTATGAAGTGAACATAATATAGAGTATCATCAATTATCATACATGTATTATAAAATATGGGCGCCCTGCTAGTCCTAAATAAATACCCCGCCAACAACAACAAGCGTCAACTCCGGTGTTACCCGTCACGTGATCAAGACTACAATACATAGATATGGATGTAGACAATAAATCGCTGGTATAGAGCAAACCTGTTGTATCTTTTGATTGCGTGGAAATTAGAGAATCAGTGAAATAGCCAACAACAACAAAAATCAAATCTTTGTATCAAATAGTTGGTTGTCCCACGAATAAAAAACACAATCATCACATTTATTTGCAGTTCAACCATGTTGTAGTAAATCCAAGAAAGCCGAGAGCTTGAAAAGCGTTTTTTAAAGCCATTTTTTCACAAAACTTTGAATTTGAAGGTAGACCATTATTGCTCTATACCAGCGGCAAAGACATCGTTTGACCATTTCATTGTTTATTATTCAGTTAGTTAGTTGGTGTGTTAATCAGGAAAACGGTTATTAATTCATCTACTTATACACACAGCCCACCAAAGCACACTAAAGTACAACCTTCTCCTTAGGTGCTTTATGTATGCAGTTTAACCGTTTATTACCAATTCAAGTTACGGACAAAAGAATTCAAAATTGATCTATGGATTACAAATCGCTGCAAAATAAGACATTTTGGCGCTTGATAACTAAGCCTCTAGTTTTTGTGGAGATGAATTTTGTATTTGAGCGATGGAAAGGATCAATGGACCGTGGAGAGTTGTGTTGGCTTCCGTGATGCAAGAGGTTGGCAAGTAGTTGGTCTCTTTGTTTTGGCAACGTGGCATGAACAAGGGACATCCGGTTTGGAGGCTCTTCCTTTCTCTTGTGTGTGTGTGTGTGGGTGTGCGCGCGCACGTGTGTGTGTATGTTTTTGCATTTAATTCATTTATGCATTTCTTGTAATTTCATGGTTAAGCAAATGCCAATGCAAAAATAAATTTGAGATATAATCAGATTCAGACGCACCCGGCCACAAGTATTCTACACAAATCCACATTATTAATATTATTAAACACACAAACACACACACTCTCAAACAAATAAACAAAGGAAACCTTAAAACAAAAAATTGCTTCGTTAAGGACACGTGCCCTGACAGCTGCTGCCTGACCACGTGATAGGCCAAGGCATTCTATTCTTTTCACGTTGTTTTTTCTTCGATTTGTTTTCTTACTTCCACGCCTAAAACTTTTCATGTAATCAATAACTAAATAGAGCCGACAATAATATCCTCCGATCATTCCCCATTTCTTCACCTGGTATCATTCATGAACCAAAAGACGTAATTCCATGAAAATATACAACAATAATGCGAATGACAGACAGCTCGACACCATATAAATTACTATAACTTCCTTATTACAACATAATGTTCTATTCAGGCCTAATGAAAAAATAGCACAAGCTAACACTTCAGGCAATTATAGATATACACTTTAGTAATCCAAGACATCCTGGATATCGTTTAAAGAAATTCGCCAAACCGTCAGACCTTTTTTTTTATACGCCTCATAAAGCTCACACTAAAGTAATTCGAGACACATAACTACATTTTACAAATCCGTATTGAATATTGGAGCGAATGTAGTTTACAGCCAAATCCTAAGAAACACAGACAGTCGATGTCATCCACCTAAAGATAAAACACAAATCCACGCTCACAAGTTCATCCACATAAACTACTCCCCCCCCCCACCCACCCACCCATAATAATAACGCACGAGATGAGTTCAAACAAAGCTGAGGGGAAAGCACGGACTACACAACACTCATCCAAAGCTGGCCTTGTTTTGCATGCACACCTCTATGGCGTCGTATTTCACGTTTTATTGTAGGCTAGCATCGCAGTTACTTTAAAAAAAAACTCTCCAACAACTAATACGGCTGACCCATCACGCTTGGTAAACAAATACTTACGTTGACAAAGATAACACTTAAAAAGACAAAAGACACCGCCTAATAACTTCTGTCATTAACCTTTATGGCTATTTAGCCTGTGTCAATATCTTCTTATAGGTAGGAGGACGGCATTCTACTTTGCTAGCCTAATGGATCATACCTTGAAAAGGATCATTTATTGCAAGACAAATTATGGTTGTCTACTCAACTATTCATTCGTCGACGAGGAAAGTCCATATTAATTTCACTTCAAAATCCGTTCATCGTAGATTTTATAGGGGGCAAGAACCAAAGCGGAGTGAAAAAGAAAAGGATGGGGGGGGCGGGATGGGGCTAAGGGCTCATGATGGCGTCATGGTCCACACTTGGTTTCTTTCACTATTTGGGTGACGTGGTCCAACGTGGTGTTACATAGATTACCTCAGCAACATAATCCAAAGGCGACATAATGAGCCTAGTACGAATATCCTATTGGGAGACAAGAAAATGATCACTGCGTAATATAATATCATGGAAGCAACTAACCCCGACCCCCCCACCCTCAAGAAAAAAAAACACCCAACAACAACAAACAAAGAAAATAAACAAAACAAAAAACCTAACCACAACAAAAAACAAAAATAACAAAACAAACAAATGAAACGAAATAAAACAAAAAAACCCAAGACAGAGACCATCGACAACAAAACCAACCCATGATGGTACGAGAGAAAGGCTGGAATAAAGTCCAACTGAACTACCAACCACCCCACAATGGAAGCATAATACAGTATCTTCATTTGCCCATGAAGAAATCACGTTGAAGTTTGTTTTATGACAATTTATCCCGTCCACCATACGCGATAGTCTCAGGAGAAATTAAGATTTTAATTTTGATTTGATTTGATTTGATTTGATTTGATTTATCCATATCACGGGATTACTAAGGTGATCTCGGAGTTTTTTTGGTAGGATTTTTAATTTTACCCGGACTGCCCTGTAAACAGCAGGAGCTCTTTAACGTGCATAGAGTGTTGTGATCTGCACACGGGACCTCCTTTTTACCGTCCATCTCAGATGGGGCTAGGTGTCCATCCACCTACCTAGATCAAGGGGATAGATTTTGATCAAAGAAACTCGAGAAAATTGTTCAACTGTTGGCGGGGCTCGAACTCACTACCTTTTGGTTGAGAGGCCGACACCTTGCCTCTGGACTACCGAGTCCCCCGTTGAATTTTAAAAAAAAAACACAGCAAGGCGAAAGAGAGACACGAGAGAAATAGGAGGAGCTACCAGTTGCGCCCACCTCACATAGAAAGAGTGATACATAATATGGGGAGAAATAACATTACAGAAAGAAAACACAAAGGAGAGGGAGGGGCGGGGAAAAGCTGCATTGTGTGTGTATGTATGTGTGGGGGTGTGCATTTAAGTGTGTATGTGTGTGTGTGTGTGTGTGTGTGTGTGTGTGTTATTTTCGGAGAAGAAACAACAACAACAAAACATGTTCCAACGACCCTGACGACTTATCTTCCCTTTGTTCTCACCGTAGTCATTTCAATCGATAGCGGTGTCAAATTCTTTTGCTGTTTGACTCCCCTCGATCTCTTTGCAGTTGGCCTTACGTTAAATTATAAATCGGGACGCCCCACTCTATAATAAATATTATGACGGTCTCCCAGGTTCAAACGGTCTCATGGCGGTAAACCCTCGACAAACCACGACCACCCCTCATACACAGGTAGGCTCATCTTACTTTTGTATTTGTTTTACCAGTTCAAGGCCAGCTCGCTCTTGATGTTTGATTAATAGAGATGATGAAAATGCTAATGATGACAAACGAACGTTTTCATAGTCATGGTTATATTGCTTTCTCTCTCTCTCTCTCTCTCTCTCTCTCTCTCTCTCTCTCTCTCTCTCTCTCTCTCTCTCTCTCTCTCTCTCTCTCTCTCTCTCTCTCTCTCTCTCTCTCTCTCTCTCTCTCTCTCTCTCTCTCCTTCTTTCTTTTTTTCTTTCTTTCTTTCTTTCTTTGTTCCTTTACCCCTTTCTGTCATCCTTTCTTTCTCGGCTGCGCGAATTCGGTGACCTTCACCTCGACTGACAACACGATTAGGACAGCTCGATCAGAAGAAACTCAGCTGTTGAGAGGGCAAATCGACGACCAGAACCTAGGCTCTTAATTAATTTAACTGCCTTCTTAGCTGAGTTGAGGTTAAGCGGAGGATGAAAACACAGCTTGTGGAAAAAGCTAAGACATGAAATAATACGAATGACATTTTTACTCATTGGAGAATTGAAAAAAAAACAACACCCGACACAAGTGTCAGGTGTGGACAACAGGTAAATATTGCTGATTCTAAATATAAGCCTGATCTTCCTGGTCTTAAAGTCACCAAAAAAAGACTTGCTACGACTTTTATTGGCACTCATCTCTTTCGTCTTGATTCCGTTTCACTGCCGAGCAAATTGAACAAACGAACACGAACCCCAGATGATGATTAATCGAATTGCGGGCTATAAAAGCAGCTGTTAACTACTGCTGTTTCGGAGATTCGGTAGTCCAGAGGCAAGGATGTCGACCTCTCAACCCAAAGGCCGTGGATTCAAGCCCCGTCAGGTTGAAGAGTTTTTGTCAAATAAAACCTTTTCCACTGGTCCAGGTAGGTGGATCGGCACCTAGTCCCATCGGAGACGGACGATAAAAAAAGAGGACCCGTGTGCAGCTCACAACACCATGTGCACGTTAAAAGATTCCTTGGTTTGTCTGCAGGGCAGTCAAGGCAAAATAAAAAAATATTACCAAAAAAACCCGAAATGTGGACGTGGATGAAATCAAATCAAATCAAATCAATCTTTCCCTTCTGATAAAAATACACATCACTTGAAGATCTAGGAATGTCCCTAGTGATAAAAGACACGCTATTTAGCTTTAAAACAACACGAATATTGTTTATGCTCATATAAAAGATAATAATGAATTCCGCTACTGTGCTTCTCCGAAGATCACAAACACATCAAATACATAGACAGAGATAAAGAAAGATGTTACTGCTACTCCTGCTGCTATTACTACTTCTACTACTACTACTCCATCTACTACTACTACTACTACTACTACTACTACTACTACTACTACTACTACTACATGCACTACTACTACTACTACTACTACTACTACTACTACTACTACTACTACTACTACTACTACTACTACTATTTCTTCTTCTACTACTACTACTACTATTCTTTCCCTACTATTATTATTATTATCATTATTATTATTACTATTACTATTATTATTATCATCAGTAATGATAATAACGATAATAATAATAATAACAATAATAATAATAATAATAATAATAATAATAATAATAATAATAATAATAATAATAATAATAATAATACTAACAACAACAACAATAATAATAATAATAATAATAATAATAATAATAATAATAATAATAATAATAATAATGATTATCCTTTTTTTAAATGGTGTACCATACACGATAAAAGAACATGAATAATCCTGTGTATTACGGTCATATGTATTCAGAATAGTGAACACATTCTTATGTCATACTGTACACTAACTTATATACATTAATTAAAGTGGACAGTAATTACTAGCGTAGTTCCCACCTTTTTGGGTCGCATTTCCTTTCAAACCTACCTGGCAATCGTCTTCAGTCAGCCTGTCGTCTGCTTGTTAACCTGTCTTACATCACAGTTATAATTACCACATGACCACATGAACGAGTAGCAAGTAGCACCAAACGCAAAGGACAAGGGTGGAAGTACACGTACGATGCTACGGTCCCGTCAGCTCATCGCATGTCCTGCATCAACCGTTGAAGTCGCCCACGATAATATTTATTATGACGAGCGCCAAAGTCCCCCATGACCCTGTGGGCTGAGGTCAAACATCACTACATGAGTTGACGGCGGCATTCTCTCTCTCTCTCTCTCTCTCTCTCTCTCTTCTCTCTCTCTCTCTCTCTCTCTCTCTCTCTCTCTCTCTCTCTCTCTCTCGCACACACACACACACACATACACACTCACATTAAAACAACAACAATATCAACAACAACATGCTATACTACAATGAATACAAAATAACAAAATATATATCATCCACATACAATCAGCTCTTCGATGAATCACTACCAGGACAGGTGAAGACCGTTTTCACATGTCAACGTACTGTCCATTACCTGTGTCTTTGTCAATGTATGTACATATATAGGATATAGATACATTACTTAATGTGTGTTCACATGTACCTGCGCGTATTTATTTTGTACTTGATTTTTACATAAATGTGTGTATGCGCGTGTATGTCTGCGTGTATGTGTGTGTGGTGTATGTGTTCGTGTGTGAGTGTGTATATGTGTGTGAGTGTGTGGTGTCTGTATAGTGTGTGTCTCGTGACATGTGACAGGCAATAAAAAACATGGCGATTTAATCTTTCCTCTCCAAGGACCAAAAACACACACACACACACACAAAACAAACACACACATACACACATACACACACTCATACCCACCTTTGTGACACGAGTAAAAACATCAACCTTTGGGCACTACAACCTGCTCTCAGCCTCTCCCGCCATCCATCCCTATAAGAGGTCAAACCGCAGGCCTCATTCTTTGGAGGTTCAAGTTTGAGTCCCGGTGAGACAACTATGAAATGATGGTATCCAGGGACTTCTTTCCATTACCGTTAACCCCATGGGCAGTGAGCGTACTGAGACTAGCACTCGTCCATACTCGGCAAAAACGATATCCTGAGCTCAAACATGACAATCAGTACAAATAAATCTCACTTTTAGCCTGTCCTTCTCTGTCTGTCTGCCTCTCTTCCCCTCTGTCTATCTGTTTCTGTATCTCTGTCTGACTGTTTGTCTGTGTCTGTCTGTCTGTCTGTGTCTATCTGTGTCTGTCTGTCTGTCTGTCTGTCTGTCTGTCTGTCTGTCTGTCTGTCTGTCTCTCTCTCTCTCTCTCTCTCTCTCTATGTCTAGGTATCTCTCTCCCTCTCTATCTCTATGTCTCTCTCTCTCTCTCTCTCTCTCTCTCTCTCTCTCTCTCTCTCTCTGTATCTCTCTGTCTGTCTGTCTGTATGTCTCTCTCACTCACTCATTAGGTTATGACATTGTATTGTTGGTTGTAGACTGTTCAACGTCGTTTAAATGTCTTCAGTCTTCATGTATGAATTTACATCACATCGAGACAAAACTGATAAAGTTTCGAAATAAGTAACTCAAAAACAGCGTCATAAATTCTTGGCGTATGCTCACGAATTTATCATTAAGATTAAATAGCTTGTGGTTCTCGCAGTACAAGACTGGATATTGTGATTACGATCGTAATTTGTCGGACCTCAGCGACTAACAGACTGGAACACAAGGTGGCTCATCGATTAAGCTAATCGTATCGCTTCGTGACAGATACAGCAACAGGATGCTATACAAAGGTCTCTCCGAAAGAAAACAGCTTCGCTAGCGCTATGCGTTCCCATTCATGGCTCAAACAGGAACACTAAGAACGCCATTTTAAACACAATGAAGACTATGCAAGTTCAATGTTGTCAGTGAGGAAGAAAGAGACGCGAACTGTTTTGTCACGCTGGTGTAATTTACGTGTAAACCAACCCCTTCCATTGTAGGAGGAGATGTCGCGTTAATGATAGGACCAGGCATCTTTCCATTGAAATCTGTCCTTTCCGCCATATCAGGTGATCTCAAGGGAAAGTGACAGGAAAGAGCAGAATGAAAGGCGGACGATTAAGAATGATGGGAAAGAAGTAGAGACTGCTAATTACGGTATCCGCCAACACAACTCGTTTATTTAAAAAGAGCTTAATGCATTACAAAGAGAGAAAAATAAACAGATGCTAAGAACTACAATTATAGCAGTAAAAAAACCCGGAAACTAAAAAATTGAGCACCAAAAAAAAAACCCAACCCCTCCTTGATTTCAAGAAGTTATAATTTCAAAACTTAATGGAAAAGTGTTATACATGAGTGGCTACAATTGAGTGATCCATTCTCAAACCAATTTTTCATGTGAACGTAATGCGTGGTGTGTAAACAACGATTACATAGAACGTTTAACTAAGGCGTTTCCATGTGTGCGGGATGCGCTGGGCGTGATGCGTGATACATCTTAGTTAAATTTACATGTAATCGCTGTTTACGCACCAAGCATTACGTATCACGCATTTCGTACACGTGGAAAGACGGATCTAGGCCTCTTGTCCACAGCTCCGGCACAGATGGGGGACTCGGTAGTCCACAGATAAGGTGTCGGCCTCTCAACCAATGGATAGTGGGTTCGAACTCCGCCAACGGTTGAAAGTTTTTCTCGAGTTTTTTTCGAGCAAATCTACCCCCTTGGTCCAGATAGGTGGATCGATACCTAGTCCCATCGGAGAAGGACGATAAAGGAGGTCCAGTGTGCAGATCACAACACTCTGTGCACGTTAAAGATCCCTTGGCTGTTTACAGAACAATCTGGGCAAGATTTTTTAAATCCTACCAAAACCACCGAGATCACCTTAGTTGTGGATGTGGGTAAATCAAATTAAATTAAATCAAATCAAAGTCCACAGCTTTGGCACAGACCGCAATGGAAAAAAAAGCACAGTTGCGTTAAACGCCACATTTCACCCAGGTCGCAGCGGCCAGAATTTTGTGGTGAGATACTACACCGTATTATTGTACAGCGTTTAAGGCTACCGTTATTTTTTTTACACGCAGTCTGTGTGTTCTGACAAGCTCAGTCGATAGAGCGTCGAACTGCCATCCAGGAGGCTCGAGTGCGATTGCCGGTCCGTACGAACATTTTTTGCCCTCCCGTCGACCCAACGACGGAATGGGTAGCTAGGTCTAGGTATAAGTAAATGCGGCGTAGGGAAAATCAGGTCAATTATGAAAAACTGCCACATTACGGCGTATGCCTTGGAAAAATCAGGGGCTCTACTCCTTATTACCCTACGCTCAAGCTTGCGTATGGGACTTCTTTTAATTCACTTTACTTTACATTGCTTTGCTTTACTTTTTACATTGCTTTACTTTACATTGCTTTGCTTTACATTGCTTTGCTTTACATTGCTTGCTTTATTTACTTACATTGCTTTACTTTACATTGCTTTACTTTACATTGCTTTACTTTTACATTGCTTTGCTTTTGCTTTACATTGCTTTGCTTTACTTTTACATTGCTTTGCTTTACAT
>JAXRKP010000368.1:87500-192500 GCA_037039925.1 Doris montereyensis | reverse complement strand
AAAAGCAAAACAAACAAAAAACACAAAAAAATAATAATTTTTAAACCCCCCAAAAATAAAGAACAGAAACAAACAACAGCAAAGAAACAACTAACAGAAACAAAACCCACCCTCCCCTGCCTACGCATTGCAAACCATCGTTTTCATTTGTGTCTACACAAACACCAGGTGGCCCATCTGATTACGTCATTTTCGACACGGTCCAGCTATTTGAATTACAACATTTTACTAAGGATACAATGCCCGTTTAGACTCTAAAGCCCAATTGTATAACTAAAATCAAGACTGATATTCACCTGAACACATTGATACACTACTCTTGGGATGTGCTCCTTCCAAGCCTCTACCTGCCTATAGAACCTTCCGTCTGCATAGTCCAAAATAAATACCAATGGGGAAATAACTCAACCGATAATCAAAAAAGTGGTAAGGAGTTGTAAGAATTGCGCCACTTGGCATGACAGTTGATTTACTAAATCATATAAAGAGAAGTACGATGGCTATAATTTTCGCTCCAAATGTCAAAATTTTACAAATCACAATTCTCATAAAAAAGACAACTGCAACAACAAAAACAACACATACACACACACACACACACACAACTCCAAACATGCAAATGCAAGCAAACAACCAATCCCATCGAACAAGCAAACAAACAAACTTTCAAGCACACAAAATTTCATGTCACGCAATCTTTAAGAATATTATCAACAAGGACGTTTCTTCATGACCATCATCAGCACAATGCCCAATTCATAAATTGAAATGGAATCAGCACAAAGCCCAATTCATAAATTGAAATGGAATCAGCACAAAACTCAATTCATAAATTGAAATGGAATCAGCACAAAGCCGAATTTATAAATTGAAATGGAATCAGCACAATGCCCAATTCATAAATTGAAATGGAATCAGCACAATGCCCAATTCATAAATTGAAATGGAATCAGCACAAAGCCCAATTTATAAATTGAAATGGAATCAGCACAAAACACAATGTAGGACTGACATGGAATCAGCACAAAGCCTAATCTAGGACTGACATGGAATCAGCACAAAGCCCAATGTAGGACTGACATGGAATCAGCACAAAGCCCAATGTAAGACTGAAATGGAATCAGCATAAAGCCCAATGTAGGACTGACATGGAATCAGCATAAAGCCCAATGTAGGACTGAAATGAAATGGAATCAGCATAAAGCCCAAATGCATAGGACTGACATGGAATCAGCATAAACTCCAATGTAAGACTGAAATGGAATCAGCACAATGCCCAATTCATAAACTGAAATGGAATCAGCACAATGTCCAATTCATAAATTGAAATGGAATCAGCACAAAGCCGAATTTATAAATTGAAATGGAATCAGCACAAAGCACAATGTAGGACTGACATGGAATCAGCACAAAGCCAAATGTAGGACTGACATGGAATCAGCACAAAGCCAAATGTAGGACTGACATGGAATCAGCACAAAGCCGTATGTAGGACAATGGAATCAGCACAAAGACTGACATGGAATCAGCACAAAGCCGAATTTAATACTGATATGGAATCGTCACAAAGCCCAATGTAGGACTGACATGGAATCAGCACAAAGCCGAATTTAATACTGATATGGAATCGTCACAAAGCCCACTGTAAGACTGACATGGAATCAGCACAAACCGAATTTAATACTGATATGGAATCGTCACAAAGCCCAATGTAGGACTGACATGGAATCAGCACAAAGCCCAATGTAGGACTGACGTAGAATCAGCACAAAGTCTAATGTAAGACTGACATGGAACCAGCACAAAGCCCAAATAGCACTGGCATGGAATAAACATAAACGCAATGTAGGGCTGACATGGAATCAGCACAAAGCCCAATTTATAAATTGAAATGGAATCAGCACAATGCCTAATTTAATACTGAAATGGAATCAGCACAAACCCCGATGTAAGACTGAAATGGAATAAACACAATGCACAATGTAAAACTGAAATGGAATCAGCACAATGCCCAATGTAAGATTGACATGGAATCAGCACAATGCCCAATGTAAGATTGACATGGAATCAGCACAATGCCCAATGTAAGACTCACATGGAATCAGCACAATGCCCAATGTAAGACTGAAGTAGAATCAGCACAAAGCTGAATTTAAAATTGAAATGGAATTAACACAATGCCCAAGTTAAGACTGATATGGAATCATCACAATGTCCAATTTATAAATTGAAATGGAATCAGCACAAATCCCAATTTAAAAATGAAATTAAATATGCACAATGCGCAATTTAAGACTGAAGTGGAATCGGCACAATGCTCGATTTAAAACTGAAATGTAATCAGCACAATTCCCAATTTAAGATCGAAACGGAAAGAGCACAATGTCTAATTTAAGATTGAAAGGGAATGAGCACAATGCCAAATTTAGGATTGAAATGGAATGAGCACAATACCCAATTCAACATCGAAATGGAATTAACACAATGCCAAATTTAAAATTGAAATGGAATGAGCACAATGTCCAACTTAAGATTGAACGGAAATTTGCACAATGCCCAATTAAGATTGAAACGGAATGAGCACAATTCTAAGTTTAAAACTGATATGGAGTCAGCACAATGCCCAATTCAAGATTGAAATGGAAATATCACAAATGCTAAAATTAAAACTGAAATGGAATCAGCACAATGCCCAATTAGTGATTATAAGGAATGGTGCTCAATACTACATTGAAAACTGACCTGAAATGGAACCAGCACAATGCCAAATTTAAGATTGAGACAGAATAAGTACAATCCTAATTCAAGGCTAAAATGGAATTAGCACAATGCCCATTTAAGGCTGAAATGGAATCAGTACAATACCCAATTTAAGACTGAAATGGAATAAGTACAATGCTAAATTTAAAACTGAAATGGAATGAGCACAATGCCAAATTTAGGATTAAGACAAATGGGGTCCTGACCCAACATCGTAGCAAATCCGACTCTAACAGGGATTCTGACTGTAGGTGAGAAACCGGTTCAAATTTTAGCAGCAATTTGTTAAGGCAAGTCTATTTTAGGCGTGACTTCAATGGCAAGTAAAGGCACAAGGATGAGTCATAACGTGTGGTCCACACGCAGATCTGCGTTCACAACGAACAAACATTATTGGGAGGATAAGAAGGGCACAAAGGATGACGCTTTAATGGGTCTTCCTGAGACTTAGTTAATCTATGGATGTGAAAACGTTCGCAACTCTGGTAGTAGCACAACTAATTATCAAACAAACCACTCATCCGTATTGGCAAATGCTTTAGGAACATTTGTTTTAAAAGTCACCTGATCTTCTATGTTACGTTTCCATTTCATTTTGCATCATTCTAAACTTATCACATTAAAATGAACCGTATAATATAGCATCATGCAATTTAAGTCCTAGATTTTCAAAAAAAAACCATGGACGTCAGCATATTTATATTTGATATAAAATAACAGATATTTTATTGATAAACATCTGACATTGAAATAGGCAAATATAGAAATATAATAATATCTACTAATAAAGTAATTCTGCTGATTAACAATAAATGAGCTCCTCTTTCAGAGGCATATGGCCGGCGTATTTATCCTACTACTACTAATAGCTGATTTATGGACGAACGTTTCTCCAGACAAACTAAAAATAAGTGGCACCCTGGACCATTATCACCCGGTCCTATTACTTCCTCACCCTTTACAAAAGAATCGACCTATCCATGGGGCGATCAGGGCCCAAAAACTTAAACTCTTGCAGCGCCAGCAAATACAACGGCTTCCCGAAGGGTGACTACGGAATGCAGTTGGGTACATAGAGACACCATGTCCCCATGAGCAGAGTCGCTGTAAGCTCAAGACGACGGCGGTACCGTAAAACCGATGTAGACAGAAGAAAAGATAATCCTGCGGCCGGTCTCTTCGATCTGGCGAAATCGACATGCAAAGCAGGCAGCCTCTGCAAGATACACCGATGCCAGACTCTAGGTCATGAGACACAAACACACACACACACACACAGTCACACACACACTCTCTCTCTCTCTCTCTCTCTCTCTCTCTCTCTCTCTCTCTCTCTCTCTCTCTCTCTCTCTCACACACACACACACACACACACACACACTCTCTCTCTCTCTCTTTATATATGTCGGTCTGTCTGTTCGTCTGTCTGTCTGTCTGTCTGTCTCCCTCTCTCTGTCTGTTCTCTCTGTCTGTCTCTGTCTGTCTCTGTCTCTCTCTCTCTCTCTCTCTCTCTCTCTCTCTCTCTATCTCCCTCTCTCTCTCCCCTCCTCCCTCCCCCTCTGTCTGCCTGCCTGTCTGTCTGTCTGTCTCTCTGTCTCTGTCTCTCTGTCTGTCTCTGTCTCTGTCTGTCTGTCTGTCTGTCTGTCTGTCTGTCTGTCTGTCTGTCTGTCTGTCTGTCTCTCTCTCTGTCTCTCTCTCTCTCTCTCTCTCTCTCTCTCTCTCTCTCTCTCTCTCTCTCTCTCTCTCTCTCTCTCCACCATCTATCCCCCAATACAGAGACATACTCACAAGTACACGGCATTCACACGTCTCTTCCTTTATGGCGCATGTCTGTTAAAATTGTTGCTCAGGTTCTGTCGCTTTCAGAATCCTAGGCTCATTCAATCATTGATTTTATGAAATAGGCTTGGTTTTAACCCCCCCCCAGGAGCCTTTGGACGTCGGTCCGACTATTGAATTTTACAGACAATGAATCGATAAACCTCGTTGTGAGTTCAACATTGGTCGGCGGTGCGCATGAAATTAAAGGGATACGAAAACAAACACAGTGAAAAAATAAAAATAAAACACTGAAACAGATAAAACAAAAACAAAGAGTAACAATACCACCAACACCCCGTCAAATAAAACACACCAACCACAAGAAATCATTAATGCAAGCGGATCGATTCTGGAAAATGGTCTGTAATCTACATCGTCTTTCTTTACAATAATCGGTTACTTTGTTTGCATTCACTCCTGCATAACAATTTGAGCTAAGGAATAGTAAACAAGTCAGTGTCTTGTTTCAGTCTCTGAATAAAGTACAG
This sequence comes from Doris montereyensis, assembly GCA_037039925.1. Lineage (NCBI taxonomy): Eukaryota > Metazoa > Mollusca > Gastropoda > Nudibranchia > Dorididae > Doris > Doris montereyensis. Next base: position 187,431 of record JAXRKP010000368.1, on the reverse strand, counting down.
CACCGATCATTTTGTTTGTCAGAGTTTCAGACTAACTACTAATGTTATTTTAAATTACAGAGGTACTAGCTAAGACACTGTGTTACTAACTGTAGGTAGTTGCTATGTGGGCATGGCAAACATGCGGCTAGATGGGCTACACGCATACAAAGGATACAAATGGCACATAATACATACTATGTTTACAAAGTAGACCTAAATATAGACATGTGCGTATGGTACTTATTCTCAGACCAGTGTCACTGCCCTGTGTTGTGGCAATGCATATTGCTTGCAAAGGCGTGCGTGTGTGTGTGTGTGTGTGTGTGTGTGTGTGTGTGTGTGTGTGCGCGCGGTAAAAGCAGATATTATGGGGTACACGAAAAAAGACTACTAGAATACTATAAGAGACACACACTCAAAAAGAAAATGGCCATGGTTTAGGGGGGGGGGATTTCTCCGAAAAAGATTAAGGTCTATCAGTCAAAGTTGAAGGTTTCAAAAACAGAATAAAATACATAACTTTAAAATTCAAATCACTTAGATTAACGCTATTAACATTTCGTGGCGGTTACGTTCAAACTGAAGCACGTCCACGGTAAAACACAAAAACTGAGTCAGTTGCACTGAGGAAAAAGTAATAAAAACAGCCACGGTCAGGCAACAAAAACCACGAATCGTGGATCTGCGATAAGACACTAGATCTAGATATGAAATCACGTGCACTCTAAACTGCCGTGAGGAACTGTGTCAGCCCTGATTAAGGAAGCCAATGACAATTTTGATATCGGCACTCTAAAAACTTCCCGAAGACACTGTGCACAGGAAGCGATTTCAGAAATACATTATAATTAATAGCCTTCCATAAGATACTGAATCACATACATTTCTCAAGTCAAATTAGCACCAATGATTTATCGATAAAGAGATATAGAGGCAGATAAAGAAAGATTGATGTGTGGAGTGGTAGATTGATATAGACAATGATAATGTAGGTGTATGGCGTAACATATAAGTATCTTGTGTATTTATGTATTCATCAAAATAAATAAAGCATAACAAGTAAACAAAACAAAAACAAGATCAAGCCAACCAAAAGAACAATACATGCTATCTGCTGAAATCAAGAATTAAATACGCTTACGAATCTGAGCTATAAAAAAAAACAAGAAGACAACAACAACTAAAAAGATACTACTCTGGTCTGGTATAAAATCAATGAAAAAATTACCAAATTCTAGTAACATAAACCATTACACAAATTCTGTAAAGAACATAGATCACTTTGTGATATGCTTAAACACGACAGTAAAAAAAAGCAAGTTAAACAGATCAAAATGTACCTCGCAGCAATTGAACGCCAAAAAGAAGTAATCCTTAATATATTTGGATGACCAATGTGATCAATCAACACGCTATTGTTCAAAGGTGGATCCCGTTAATGTTGCTTGAAATTAGCTGGATTCCATCCGATAGAATATCCATCAATTACCATACAATATCATCTTCTTCCGGGCAGTGGACAGGTAAGCACCTGTACGGGGAGAAGATGATCCCGCCTTCCACGAGTCTCCTGCTGCCTGGCAGGTAGGCCTTGGCCGATCAAAGACTAAGGGAGTTAACCCTGACAGAAAACAACCTGCTGCCTTGCAGGCTGGTATTGAATGGCCTAAGGCTAAGGGAGTTAACACTGACAGAAAATAACAAGGCCTGAAAGGGGGCCTCAAGGTGGCAGCCCCACCATCTACCTAGGGTACAGTGGGCTAATCCCTTGCTTATCCAAAACCAAACTGATGCAGAGAAATAAATGCAATATACTCGGCTTGACCTTTCAACGACAAACATGAAAACGAACACGGACTGTGATTTTTGGAACATGGAAGGTTGGGGCAATAAATGGAAAAGATTTAGAATTAGTTGAAGAAATGGAAAAATTCAAAGTAGACATTTTGGCCATTACAGAAACAAAGAAAAAGGACAAGGAATAGAAGATGTAGGACCAAATCATATTTTAATCTTCTCAGAAGTAGATGTCAAAGATAGAGCTAGAGCAGGAGAAGGCCTCCGTGCATAAAAGGCATGCAAAGCTACTAGAAAGTTGGAAATTTATAAGCTCACGGCTATTAGAGGTAAATATTCAACCAAAAGGAAGAGAAATTAAATTATTAATAGCTTATGGACCAAACGAAGACGCCACTAAAGAAGAAAACGATATCTTCGAAAACGATTTACAAATAGCTGTAAAGAATCTTAAAAACACAAGGTTTTAGGAGATTTAAATGATAGAGTAGGCAACAATACAGAAACATCAGGAGGAGTAATAGGTAAAGAAGGACAGGCAACAATTTCTCCAAATGGAGAGAGACTAATAGATTTTTGCCTAAAGAATACCATGAAAATAGCAAACACCTTTTTTCCTAATAAAGATATCCACAAATATACAAGAGTAAATGAAGACAGGTGTGAAAAGTCAATGATAGACTACAAAATAGTTAGCAGCTCCCTTTTTTTACAGTACATTGGATGCAAGAGTAAACAGAGGAGCAGAAATAATTAGTGATGATCACTTAGTGATGGCCGAAATGAGATTACTGACTGAAGAAAGCAAACAAAGAAGGAAAGAGAAGAAAGCTACTAAACTCAAAGTAGAGGAACTAAATAAACCAATAGTAAAAGAGATATACCAATCTAGGATAAAAAGGTTTATCATTGAAAGGCAGATGGATCTGAATGATAGCACAATAGAAGAAAAGTGGAAATTGTATAAAGAAACACTCCCTCAGTTCTACTGAAGAGGTCTGTGGTAGAAAACAAAGTCAAGGAGATAGGAAAAGAACAGCATGGTGGAATAAGAATGTCAAGACTAAGATCAAAGAAAAGAATGATGCCTGGAAGAAATACTTTTGCAAACAAAGAGACCAGAGGATAGGATAGATTACGTGAATAAAAGGACTATTGCCAAAGAGGAAAGACTTCAAGAAAACTATCAAGGAAATCAAAAGCTGTTCTGGGGGGGGGCAGTGAAGAGCACGAGAAAGACCAAAACATGCCCAATACGACAAATTAAGAACACCAAAGGAGAAATAATGAAAGAAGATAACGAAATCATGGAAACATGGAGAAAGTATTTTCAACAATTACATAATCCCTCCAGAACATATGAAATAAGGATCAATTAGTAAGAGTAACAAGTAATCCAGAGGAGACAGCTGAAGATGTAGATATATCAATGGACGAAATCCAAACAGCTATGAGAAAAGTGCAATAAGGAAAAGTCCTAGGAGCAGATCAAGTTCATCCAGAAATGATTAAAAACCAAGGGAGAGAGGCAGACAAGCTACTACATACAATATGCCAACAAGCATGGAAGTCCAAACAGGTACCAGACGACTGGAAAAAGGGAGCAGTAGTATCAATACATAAGAAAGGATCAACTATGGAATGCTCAAACTATAGAGGATACCAGTACTTGGCGTTCCAGTAAAAGTATATACCAGGATACTGGAAATGAGACTAAGGAAAAGAGTAGAGGATCAGATTGAAGAACATCAGAGTGGATTTAGACCAGGAAGAAGTGTACAAGACCACATATTTACAATTTTACACTTAATAGAAACATTCCTTGAGAGAAACATTGACTAGCACCTGTGTTTTATTGACTTAGCTGTGAGGAGGCACGAACTATGGCATTCCTTAAAAGAACACAATGTAGAGCAAAATTTAATAGAAGCCATGTAAAGTTTTTATAATAAACCAACATGTACAGTGAGTGTAGCTGGAAACATATCTGCAGAATTTGATGTTGATATAGGAGTAAGTCAGGGTTGTACCCTAAGTATTGTTTTGTTTATCATATTTATGGATTCAGTCGCAAAAGCATCCTCAAAAATGAAGAAAATGAATGTAGGTATGTGGAAACTCAAACCAGTAAATGTATCAATGCTTTCATTTGCCGATGATTTAGTTCTGTTTGGAAAATCAGAAAGTGAACTTCGGTCGAATATCAACATTATGAACAATGAACTAAATACAAGAGGAATGATAGCAAATGCAAAGAAGACAAAAACAATGCTAGTAACTAGAGAAGCTAAAACACAAAATCTTAAATTGGGCAGAGAGAATTTAGAACAAGTTCACAGCTACAATTACCTAGGAATAATGATTAACTCAGAGGGAAAACTAAGAGAAGAAATCAGCCAGAGAATCCAAAAGGCAACTGCAATATAAATCATCCAGGAAAGACATTTGTAGGTAAACAAGAATTGTCAACTAAAACCAAAATGGCAGTATACAACACAGTTTATTGTTCTTCTATCCTCTATGGCAGCGACACCTGGACCTTAGACATTAGAGAGAACAGTAAAGTACAGGCAGCCCAAATAAAATATCTAAGAAGAGTATTAGGGAAAACTAAAAGAGACAAAATCAGAAACACAACAATAAGAGATCAAACCACAGCAGACGGCATAAAAACTAAGATAGAAATAAATCAACTCAGATGATTTGGGCATGTAAGCAGAATGATTGACAATAGAATAGCTAAATCAGTATACAGTGCTAAAGCCAAGGTAAAAGACCAAAAGGCAGATCTCAGAGAAAGTGGGAAGAAGATATAAGAGGCATTGAAGCATAGAAATTTAACTTTTTTGGAAGGAAAAAGAAAATGCCAGGACAGGGCATCCTGGAGAAAGACCATTTCGTGCATCTGAACCCATACACCAAACGGTAGAATGGGAACTAATAAAGTAAGAAAGAAAGAAAGAAAGAGTGTTTTTAAAATCATTTAATATTATGTTATACTCTATTTTCTATACTCTGTCGCTATGCCCTGACCTACTAACCAACATCGAAGTCTAGTAGTTCCCCATGCTTTCCAATGATCGTGGCATGGGAATTTCATGACCCACTAAAGACTTGACACGTGAATCTGTCTTGTGACAGAGCACACTACGAGAATATAGATCTTGAATTCAGGGCATACAATTTAAATGTTACATTTAAATGGAACCACTTCAAACTGTACAGAGTAAGAAGATTAAAAAAGGCCTAGTGTTGAAATGAGGGCACAGTAACAAACGAGTCCAATGATCCGTTCAATAGCCTAAAAGAGCCCAGATGGTCCCGAAGCATGCTACAGTAGGACTCGCCACGCACCCAGTAAATGGGACTTCGAGTCCTAGCTTGGGTAGACAAAATCTTATCAGTTTGTTTTTTATGGGCAAAATAATCATCATCCCTTAATTAGAAAGGCTGGATCTACCATAAAGCCCTTTTGAACTAGAACTCTGAATATGTCTCATGTACATAAAAAAATCCCCTTCGGTTTTAAGGCCTCTCCAGTCATGATTTGGAACTTCTACTAACATTCCGAAATCTCAAACAATATGAAGGACATGCATAAACAAACAGACCAACCAACCAACCAACCAATGAACCGATTGTAAGCTGACTCTCTTGTTGACCATACAAAGATAAAAATAATAATTAAAAAGCACAGTCACGGTATTGTCACTAAATATGTCAGGGTCACATTTTGTATTTGGCTGGTACTACTAGCAAACAAATTTGGGGAAATTTAAAAAATAAAATAGGTATCTTTCATACCAATTGGTCAATTAGAATTGCACAGAAACCCTATGAATAAACATAAAAGTCCACGTTATATTAAATAAACACAGCGAAGAAAATATTAACACAGACAACATTAACCCGACTAACCGCCAAGGAACGAGACTTGCTCCCCAGTCTTGTTTCGCCAGTAAAGAGACGACAGTTTATAAGAACGCGCCTGGTGGGGGAGAAAAAGGGTAACTCTGCACTGGTACCAGGCTACAAAGTTGAGCTATGTCAGTATTCTATTATAGATTATTGATAAAGTAAGCATGTCTCATTTCAAATGAAGAAACCAGTAAAAGGTAAAGGGGTGGGAATGGCGTGTGGAAGAAAACAATTTAAATCTCATCGTTCCGTTTCATACTCGACATACAGACCTAGACTCATTCATTCCAGTCTTTACGCCCCTCGCAATATCTGAGATCCTCAGACCGTGACAATCTTGACTACATAATAATAATAACCATAAAAAAAAACGAACAAAAAGAAGGCAGAGCGGGTTTTCTCACTACAGGGGCTCAAAGGTATGGTACTTCTTTCCCTATGTAGCTTTTTGATTTCGCGGTTGTAATTTATGACCGCATGGAATAGAGAAGGCAATGAGTCGAGGAATGAAAACGCGAGAGCGCTGAAAACCATATTATTGTATGCGATGGTGATATGAACACTGCTACACTGTTCTGGTGGATTTTTAGCAAAAATGACTGTCTTATCATCGAACGAAATGAATTAAAAATTATCCAAAGCTTCATCCTTCTATAACATTTTGTAAGGAAATTAAATGTACCGAGAAGGTAAGTACAACATACTTCCTGTAAAGCTGGAGAACGGGAAAAAGGAGCGAAAAAAAGCCAACGACCACAAAAAGACGAAAACAACGAAAGCAGCCACCAATAACAATCAGAAACAACAGCCCTATTACCCCCACCCCTCAAACATTCAAAAAAGAAGAAAAAAAGAAGAAAGAAAATAGTTGTTTCCTTTAAAAAAAGACACAAATGAGGGATCCCGTTATGTAAATAGGGGATGAGAAGAAAAGTCAAAGTGGATAGGGAGGAGGAAGAAGACGGTGAAAAACAAAAATGGAGAACAGAAAGACGCTCGTATAATTCTATTGATGACAATTTATGAAAGGTACAAAAACTTTGTGCTTGCACAAAATGATAAAGAAAAATTCTGATGAATTGGTCCAGACACGACATACAGTATGCGGGCACAGTCATACCATACAAAGACTCAGCCAGACAGTACTGTCAAACAGTACCAAGACTCGGGCAGATGGTTAAATACAAAAACTCACGTCAGACATTGCAAAGATTCGTTCAGACAGTTAAATACGAAGACTCACGTCAGACAGTACAAAGACTCGGCCAGACAGTTTAGTACGAAGACTCACGTCAGGCAACAAAAGACTCACGTCAGACAATTAAGTACAAAGACTCACGCAGGACAGTGCAAAGATTCACGCCAGACAGCTAAGTACGAAGACTCACGTCAGACAGTAAAGTAAGAAGACTGACTCAGACGGTTAAATAAGACGACTCGGTCAGACAGTTAAGTAAGAAGACTCAGTCAAACAGTTAAGCAGGAAGCTGAAACTTAAGTCAGACAGTACCAAGACTCGAGTTAAATATGAAGAATCACTTCAGAATTTACGAAGACTCAGTCAGACGGTTATGTACAAAGACTCGGTCACTCAGTTAAGTACGAAGACTCACAGTACGAAATCTCGGTCAGACAATTAGATCTAATTACGAAGCTAAGAGTCACGTCAGGCAGCACAAAGATTCGGTCATTCAGTAAGTACGAAGACTCACACCACACCAGACAGAACGAAGACTCGGTCAGATAGTAAGAAGGCTCAACAGTACAACATGACAAGCCGTTGACAGGGTTAATAAACATTTTCGTTGTCAAGAAAGGTAGCCGTACCGTCCTATAAATAAAATAAAACAGCAAACATGAAATGATTGCAATTCATTCAAGTTCAAGTACTTGGCTGACCCCTTTTTACCCTGACCTAAAGGCCTACATTGGTGTCTGGGTCTATTCAGACACGCACGTTTGGGAAGGGCAGCAACGAAAAAGAAAGTTGTAGCTACTAATAAGAATTTAATATGTACTTTTTTTCTTCTTTCTTTTTTGGGACCTAGGAATCAAGTTTGAAAAATCATTGAAAAGAAAAAGCACTAGCTTCTAGAAATAGTATCAGGGTAAGGTAGTCAGACATTCATTTATTTTACAGGTGGTTGCCTCGCCATAACTATTTGATTACTTAAAATTAAGGACTAATTATATTGTATGGATAAGATATTTTCTAAAGGAGGGAAGGATGCGTATGAAACAAAAAAGAAATTAAGAATAAAAAGGTTTTTATTTTTTATTATTTTTATTTTACCCACGTCTACAACTAAAGTGATCTCGGGGGTTTTGGTAGGATTTTAAATTTTGCCCGGACTGCCCTGTAAACAGCCAAGGGATTTTTAATGTGCACATAGTGTTGTGATCTGCACACGGGATATCCTTTGTATCACCCGTCTCCGATGGGACTAGAAGTTGATCCTCCCACCTGAACCAGGGAGGGGGGGTTATATTATACTCGAAAAAAATCGAGGAAATCCTTCAAAACCGTCGGAGCTTGAACCCATGACCTTTATATTGAAAGGCCGACACTTTGCCTCTGGACTATCGAGTCCCCTGAGTAAAGAGGAATGGCTATTACAGGATGAGGATAGGATTGTAATTAAGGATTAAATTATGAGAAAATAGCATTTTGGAACAATGCTGTGAATTTTATGATGTTGTAAAGAAAACAACAACAGAACACCCCCCCCCCCAACACAAAAACAGACACACACAAAAAACAACCCTCGACAAAGAAAATCTCATGGATTTTCATAACATTTCAAGCAACTTCCAGATCGTTGCAAGATAGTATCACTCTGACGAATGTTGGACGTAAAACCATGGTCTATTGACTTGTTGGTCCGTTTCCAATAGGCCTAGGTGAAATGCTGCACATACCGCCTGTTTCCCCACAGCAGAGCTTTAACTTCGAAGACATGTTTAAGCAAAGGCGTTTCATGAAATCTTTTATGCAGTCCACAAACGGGCCGAGTCCTCACAAAATGCTGAAAAATGGTCGTATGCCGTCTTAACCAACACACACACACATACACACACATACTGATTCAAGCGCATATTACACATGACATAAATAGACCTGCACACTCAAACGTACACACACACACACACAAACATAAAACTACAACTGATTCATGGCATGGTGAATTCAACGCTTTAAACTGACTGCAACATTGTGGAAGAAAGCAAGAAAATAACAGACACGATTTGGACATGTGAAAATTAGTAACAAAAGGTTCTTGCAAAGAAATTGTATGGCTATCAAAATGCTCCCGGGCTACAACTTCCCTCATGCAAAGACGTAAATCCTCAAAAGTGTTTTGATATTAAAAAGAACAAACTCAGTGCTTTTATACCCCTACTAAATCTACTTTATCATAATACCTGAAGCCTACTAATAGACGTTATTCTGTTTTTCATTTGTGTGTTACCTCCATGCAGAGAGTTTGCACTGGCGCTTGATAAACAGTTAGATAAAAAAAATGGATATATAGATAGTTGGGTAGATAGATAAATAGGGAGACAGAAAAATAATTAGATATATAAATTATGCATAGATTGATAGATAGATAGATAGATGGATGGATGTATAGATACATAGATAGATAGATAGATAGATAGATAGATAGATAGATATATAGAAATAGATAGATAAATAGATAGATAGATAGATAGATAAAATGGCTGGTGAATATATATATAATTATGTATGGATACATTTTCATGTATGTGTATGCATGTATGCATGCATGCATGCATGTATGTATGTATGTATGTATGTATGTATGTATGTATGTATGTATGTATGTATGTATGTATGTATTATGTATGTATATATGTATTATGTATGTATGTATATGCATTATGAATGTGCATATTGGTATGTATGTATGTACGTATGGATTGACAGAAGGGTGGATGGACGGATCTAACTTCCTTTCCACCAATCTTCTTATATACATACATACATACATATACCCACACATACATTCATACAGACACTGACATACATACAAACATACATGCATACATACATACATACATACATACATACATACATACATACACAAACAAACACATAAATTAGATGATTCAATTGACGGATGTAAATATAGATAAATTGATAGATAGATACATAAATAATGGACAGAATGATAGATGCCAAGATAGATAGCCACTAAGATAGATAGATAGATAATGTACAAAGACAAAGATCTTATTTCCTCCTAAGAGATAAAAATACAAATCAATACATGTACATGACATGGGATGGCGAAATTCTTAATTTCTTTCCGATCTGTAGCACCTTTCGTCTCTGGAACGTGGCCTTCATGACTACTTATAACTCTTAAGTAAATATTTCTACCCCGGTGCAATCTCCACATAGTGGGTCACATGACAACTTTATGTCCCTCTTCATCTTGTCATTTCATCTCCTCTTGGGCACTCTTCATATGTTTGGTATCTGTCCTGCAACAAATTAGTGTAAACAAGACTCGCCCCCTATATCCCTAGTATCTGTCCTGCAACAAATTAGTGCAAACACAGTCTCCTCCACACCCACCCTACCCCCCCCATTCCCATGTATAATGTGACAATTTATCATTGTGCCAGACCCCTTGATGACATCCATTTCCTTTCCTTCTCCCCTTCTTATTCTCTTAAGACTATAAGAGGTTACGTTTTGATGGAATAAAAGCTTTCATTGTCAGACACATTGTTTCCACCTACATGATATGTTTAAATTACACAAATTATAGAACAAATAAATCAGGCATGATTTGTTGCTTTTTCTTAGAAGCTATTGTACCATTGAAGGTATAACCATAGAAAATCAGTACCCAACAAATTTCACGAAGAAAATCTGGAATGTTTATCGCAGTGGTTTTTATTTTCATGAAAGGCTGCATAGCTAGATCTACTTTACATTTTCATACTATGAGATGGAAAAATTATGAAACTTATATTAGTGGTGAGAGAGACATTGCGCATGACATAACAAAATGTTATGACTGAAGTGAGCAAACTCATCCAAAAGAAGATGATCTTTATGTTAAAGCAGTTTCTTTTACTTGGAAGTTGGCACTTTTAACCAATCTGAACACATCACATACAGTTAAATGTGCATCTGCACTTTAAAAAACACCTGAACATGCCCCTATGTGCCCTCTATGTGACCACCCCCATGAAACTGTGACCCACCATCATTTTGAAAGTTACAAATTGAAAGACATAAGCGAAACTCTACTCCATGAAAAACCTGATACCTGGTACATCTTATATGGAACTCTGCTACAGATGGAAAATATTTGTAAATACCACAACATGGCCCTGGCCCGGCAGGAAAATGTCCTATTGCTGTTGTATTGATAATAATAATAATAACAATAAACCAATTCATAGCCTGCTGCCTCTTCACCTTTCATGAATTATGACTTGAACTTTAATGATTTCACGTTCATAATACATTCTATGCAACCATGACTTATGTACACCATTATCATAAATGAAAATATACCCTTAGATCTAGATCTAGTCTTAATATTGTTTTAATTAAAAAAATAATACACAGAACCAGATATTTCTCTCACCTCATTGAAATTCCCCTCAGCAAAAGACTGATAAAAGATCAATGATATGTTTTCTGTAGTATCAATTAAAAGATTTATTTTTTTTTACACTAGGGTAATATAAGGTAACAGGTGGGTATCATAGTGTTAGCTTTCATGTGAATTCATTCTCTACATATAATACTGTTTTATTTGTTAGAAATGGATCTCTGCACTCTTATTGTTATTACCTAGATTCTAGATCTATGTGAATGTATGTACTGACAACAACTTTTCGTACATTGTACAAACTGAGTTGAACTTCAATGTATACAAACGTAACTAGTTTTTTTTTTTTTTTTTCCAGATGAAGGAGGTGCAGAAGGATGTTCAAAAGGAAGAAGAGGAAGGGGGTGAAATAGAGGAGAAAGAAGAAAAAGGAACAGGAGGATGAGGAGGAAGAAAAAGAAGAAGAAGAAGAAGAAATTTAGATTTCTACATTGGATTTTCACTCTAGATCTAGATCTAGATTCTAGAATCTAAATCTATCTCTAATCTAGATTTAGATTGTTTTAAATAGGCATCCAATTACCAGTGTATACACTTCATTATAATAATATAATATAATATTTGAATCTTGTGTATTTGAAGATGTATACATCTCCTATTATAGAAATCTAGATATCGAAAGTTCCATTCATTTCCGTTATCTTACCTTCTTGTATTTTTTTGAAAAATTCTTGAAAGACGGCAAGGAAGAACAGCTGATGTAGTAGCCTAGATATAGATCTAGATTTTTAGAGCTAGATTTATATTATAAAGTTTAGAGCAAATCATGCAGTAAATAGACTCTTTTAGATATTATATTATTGCATACATTTAGATATGTTGCCAAGTTAATGTCTCTATTCCAGAGTTTAAAATCTAGCCTGTGAGATGATTATTTCAATCAGCTGGGTTTCTCACGAGTAATGCTCAGAAGCTTATTCAATCCAAACTAATGAATCAATATTCTAGATCTAGATATAAAAAAGTCTTCTATTCAATAAATAAATCGGCAACCGTCAGTTTATCACAATATTGCCACAGTCACGTTTTAGTACATTGGATTGTTAGTAATATTAGCAATGAGAAATACTACAAATTGAAAATCGATTAGTTCGGATTCCTATCATCGTTGTAATATATTTCGTTTTTCGGGACATACCTACCTTCTTATTTGTTTTTAGAGATTCGATAGCTTCATTTGTTTACAAACAAACCCCTGTATGTGACATGCATAGTGACAGAACAAATGTGAAATGTTAAGTATTAGGGTACATTTACGACGTAATTTGATCATGTAGGCCTCTCTGTCCGTTAACCAGTATCCAACCGATTACATTGAATTGCAACGTTCAGGGAAAAGTTAGAGAGACGAAAGAAAGCCAAATTAAATGATTTTCTTTTGAGCTTAACATTTTATTAATGATCAAAGTACATTCATTCATTGAAGGCTAATTTTGGAATTGAAAGTTGGGGAAAATGTCTTCAACAACAGAATTACGATTATTAGATCGGGTTAGTATTTAATTCTGAGGTTATGCAGGTAGGCGTGAAGGTACTATTTTAACTTTCAATTACCCGGTAAAACCTGTTCAGAATGGCAGGCTAGCTGAATAAAAATGATACGCACAATGACGAGGAATCAATGAAGTTTAAAATTATAAAATGAATTCAACATCACTTTTGGCAGAAAAGTTTCTCAAACAAAAACGATATGGGAATGATTTAAAGCCTACATGCAAAATACGGCAACTCTTAGTGGGCTGTTAAGACAGCTTTTGGCGAACAAAGATCGACCAACTCATAATTATGTATATAGGTAGATACAGGCATGTTACACCACGAGTGATACTAAGTACGATTAGTAAATCTGGTCAATATTTGATACTGCGGTTAGCCAGATATGCGTGAACGGTACTATTCCAACTATTTAATCACAAAACTTGTTCAAAATGGGAGCTTATGTGAATGAAAATGCTACTCAAAGACAGGGAAACAATTAGGTTTTCAATAATTAAATATCACATCTGGAAGAAAAAAATATTATCAAATGAAAACGATCTTAGGATAATTCAGAACCTACATGCAAAATGTGGTTATAGCCTGGCAGCAGAGCCTTTGACGAACAAGGAACGACCAACTCAGAATTATATATTTAGAAGCATGGTATCATTGTTGTACTCCATGTGATACCAAGTACACGTACGATTATTACATCGGATCAGTCATTAGATACTGAGGTTACATAGGTGGACGTGAACGGTAGCATTCCAACTTGATAATAATAAAACTTGTTCAACACGGTGGCATAGGTGAATGAAAATTCTACTAATATATGGGGAAACAATGACATTTTCAACAATTAAACGTCCCTTCTGGTTGAAAACCCTGAAATGAAAACAATCTCGGGATCATTTACAACCTACATGCAGAATATAGTTACTCTTAGTTGCCTGATCACAGAGCCTTTGGCGAACAAAGAACGACTCACTCAGAATTTTATATATTACAAGCATATTGCATCCCAGGTGGTGCCAAGTACGATTATTAGATCGGGTCAGTATGCAATTCTGAGTTTACACACGTTTAATTACCCGTAAAACTTGTTCCAAAATGACGGGCTAGATGAATCAAAATGATACTCACAAAGACGGGGAAACAATGAAGTTTACATTAATTCAAAATCACGTTTGGCAGAACACTTTTTCAAACAAAAAAGATCTGGGGATGATTTTAAAGCCTACATGCAAAATATGGTTACTCTTAGTGGCATTTCAGCGGCGTCCTTTGACAAACAAAGATAAACAAACGCATAATTATAAACAAAGATAAACAAATATATAATTATATATATATATATATATATATATATATATATATATATATATATACATGTAGATAAATAGATACAAGAGGAATTACTTTGTCAAACCGCAATACTACCAAGGATTTTGATTAGACACTGGGATCTTCAAGAGAATCTCCTCTTACAACTACCGGATAATAATAATAATAATGATGATAATAATACTAATACTACTACTACTACTAATAATAATAATAATGATGATGATGATAATAATAATGATAATAATAATAATAATAATAATCTTTTTTTTTTAAATAGTCAAGGGAGCCTTAGGCTTAGTGTGTCTATGTCCAATGCTTATTTTTATTGTCGAAGACTACAGATCTAGGTAGGGGTTTAAAAATTGCCCTTATATATTCCATAGTTGCAAAATGTTATAGCGCAGTGCACGCAACCCATCCTGTTTAAAATTCCAATGCCATATGTGAGCAACTCAACTTTCAAAATTTCCAATAAGGGGAAAATGGGATACCTTTCAGCCTCTGTCTAGCGCGACTTTAATTTTATCATGTTCGACACAATGACCCAGTTTCAGATCCGCGTAGTTCTAGATCTAAATCTAGATCTAGCTCTAGATCTAGATCTAGATTCTGTTTGCAGAATACGGTATAAATATATTGATTGAAACATCATTGAATGAAAGATCTCAAGCTTAATCTCTAAATCTATAGCTAATATCATAGTGAATCGAAGACAGGGAAGGCAAAACAAAAGATCTACGTCAGCCGTAGTCACTGAAGTCATGACTTTAATTAAAACAGTCCACCAGGATCAGTCGCAATGGCTGAATGGTAAGAGAGCAAGATGCATTATGAATCAGACCGAGTTAGAATCCAGTCGACGAGTTAGCTGTTTTTACCATTTCTTAATTTTTTTTTGTTATTATTATCATTCTTTTGATTTCTTATAACCGCGCAGGGCTTGGAATTCATTCTAAAGTTTTATAGTAATGGAACCAAATAGTGTATCATGTATTTGTTGTTCAACCCGAGGGCACAAACAAAAGATAATATACAAATTTGATTAACAAATTTAATCCGTTAACCCGGTAACGTCGTGTGCCTACAGCTAGTAATAATAAAGATAATAATAATAATAATAATAATAATAATAATAATAATAATAATAATAATAATAATAATAATAATAATAATAATAATAATAACAATAATAATAATAATCTGATGATAATAAAAATAATAATAATAATAATAATAATAATAATAATAATAATAATAATAATAATAATAATAATAATAATAATAATAATAATAATAATAATGATAATAATATGGTAGTTAAGGTGAATACAAATTCTACTCAAAGACGGGGAAGCATTGACATTTTTATTAATTTAATGTCACTTCTGGTTGAAAACTTTCATAAATGAAAACGATCTTGGGATAATTTAAGACCTACATGTAAACTTTGGTTACTTTTAGTGGCCTGGCAACACAGCCCTCGATGAACAAAGAACGACCACCTCATAATTATGAAATAGATATATATATTCCTCTCTTCCTCTTCTCTATCTCGCACTCTCCCTCTCTCTCTCTCTCTCTCTCTCTCTCTCTCTCTCTCTCTCTCTCTCTCTCTCTCTCTCTCTCTCTCTCTCCCTCTCTCCCTCCCTCTCTCCCTCTCTCTCTCTCTCTGTCTCTCTCTGTCTCTGTCAGTCTCTGTCTGTCTGTCTCTGTCTCTCTCTGTCTGTCTCTCTCTCTCTCTCTCTCTCTCTCTCTCTCTCTCTCTCTCTCTCTCTCTCTCTCTCTCTCTCTCTCTCTCTATCTATCTACTCCTCTCTACCTCATATATACCTCTTTGTTTCCATTAAATTATTTATCTCCCTCTCCACCCTCTCTATGTCTCTATCCTCTCCTCTCCCCCTCTCTCTCACACCTATCTCTTATTTCTATTTCCTCCCTCTCCTATCTTCTGCTTCTTCAGTTTCCTCATTCTCTTATTTTGTTATGAACAATGTTCATCTAATGTGATGGAGCAACAAAACTATATATCTATCTATACATGCAATCAACAACTTCATGAAAATCATTTGATTATACTCTGCTATTGAAATCTATTAGTATGTGGGTAGACCACACTTTTGGCTTGCAAATCAATGTACATTACAGACATGCATTTGGTTTCACAACATTTGGCCTTTTCTTTTCTTTATGTTTTTTTTACATCTCGTTAAAAAAGTGAATGCTTGCCAATTTAGGCTATTGGTTGAATTTGCGAGACTCATCATTCTTTAGACTTAAGTTTGAAAGATTTGATTACATGATGAAGCCATGAAATTTGTTGTTAGCTTTTAGCTTCTTCGATCTTGTTAACTTTCTGTATAACTTAGGCTGGTTACACAGTCATTCACATATGTGAAACTGATGTCATGTAAAAAATAATATATAGCCAAGTGATGGTTTTAAGTGTGCATTCATTTTCAGAAACGTACCGTATTCTGCAAATTAGAATATGCCAAACGCTGTGTTTTACCACAGAACCCCCCCCCCCCCACAACCAAAACGAAAAGAAGAAGACTGTTACAGTAAATCAACTGCGAAAGAAAAGTAAAAGAAGAAAAGCGAAGAATACCTGGAAGAATGTGCATGAATGACGACAGCAAAGCAGTCTGAAAGATGAGTACCAAGAAGGTGAAATGTTACTGTGACGGATTGACCACTCTACACTCTACTGTCGGAAGTACATGTAGATCTATAGCTTCATCAAATTATTATGAAAGGAAAAATAGATGAGATTTAGAATCTAGATCCATATTCTAGATCTAGACGCAGACTAAATGTAAATTAGATCTAGTTAGTAGACAGCTAGAATTTTAAATATATCTGGATGATCTATTTATTTTGATCTCGATATATAGAGCTAGATCTAGACACTTTATTGTTTCGTTTTTCTCTATTCACATTTAAACAGTAGAATAATATCTCTAGACTAGATCGAGGCCTTCTAATCTGTTTGCCCTGCATCCCGCATACGATTTAAAAGAATAGGAAGAGGACTCTCAACTGAGAATAATTACAAAATATTCAAAATATGGCAGACTCGTATGCTCTGGTCAAAGGAGGAAAATTAAATCTCAAAGGACATAAAAAGTAGGTTTACATTACATTACATTTTTGTTCTTTTTAAACAATAGTAAAGAGTAAAGTACATCTCATCTGCATCCCTGGGAACTTATCACTAAAACAGTATTATAATGATGATCATAGTCATCCCATCATTTGTCTATTAATAGATACTCCTTAACAATTATGTCCCAGAAATACAAGGAATGGTTTTCCAGATAGGAATACCTTCGCCAAATGTTTATTTAACGGGTCAAACAGGACATGTAAGGAGTGTCTATCAAGGCTGTGCAGACTGGAACTGGAACCTTTACTAATTTTTTTTTACACATTGTAGAGCTTAGAACCTTTATTCCATTGCGTGATAATGATTGAGGCAGTGCGGTGTGATATTTTCTATCTTTTATGAGTTTCAAAATGGAAGGAATAATCAGACTTATTATTAATATTATTTGGTCGGCGCTATTTGCAAGTATGACGGATAGACTTTGCCTATCCGTCATTAATGATGTACCTGAGCATGATCCCAGTTAAATGAGGAAAAGACTTTGTATTTCTCTCTCAATCTCTCTTTCTCTCTCTCAATCTCAATCTCAATCTCTCTCTCTCTCTCTCTCTCTCTCTCTCTCTCTCTCTCTCTCTCTCTCTCTCTCTCTCTCCCCCCTCCCTCTCTCTCTCTCTCTCTCTCTCTCTCTCTCTCTCTCTCTCTCTCTCTCTCTCTCTCTCTCTCTTTTTCTCTCTCTCTCGTATGTGTATGTGTGTCTCTCTCATTCTATCTTACTTGTCAATACATCCGATACTAATGACAAATAGCATTTTTTTTCTCTCTCAGGTATTCGTCATTATTGTGAAGTCACTTCGTATTATTTTGCATCCTTTCAATCTTTTATCCTTACTATGATGTAAAAAAGGCCCATACATAAATTTAAGGGAAATAGTCAGTTCTGAAATTAAGTCGGACACGTCACTGGTAACTTTCTCTTTTCAGATCAAAGAAACATAAAAGTAAGAAGAGAAAGCATGACGACAGCCCAGGTCCATCTGAGACCAGTCTTTCAGATGACAGGAAAGATGCGGCTCAGCATGGTAAGACATTCATGAGTGTTTTCTTCCTTGACATTTTTATTGACTTTGTTATTTCGTCATGTAATCTAAATAAAAAAAAAAAGCTACAACAAACCTATTTTGATCTCTTCTTTTAAAATTTTACACTTATAAGGCTCCTTGATTTGGCTTAATCCCGCCAAGGGTTGCGACAGCAAATCAGATGTCTCCACCTCGTCCTCTCTACGACTTTCATTATATTCGCTTCTTAAATGATATCCATGGTATCCTCTCTTCGTTTTTTTTCTCTTTTATCTATTCCGTTTTTCCAAAATAAATACTATCCATGCTTCTTTAAAAAAATTATTCCGGCCTTCCTAACTAGGTGACCCTTGTTGGTTTAGTATTAATATTTGGTGCATAGAAGGAAATTATGTTATGTTAGTTACGCATGTTTTAAAAGAAAAAAACAAATCTGTTAAATTGTTAAATCTTTAGGGTTAAAAGTAAAATAAAATAATAAATAAATAAATGAGTAAAAATAATAATTTAAAAAACTAAAGTTTAAAAAATCCAAAACAATCCATGCTTATATTTGTAGTTGCCCACACCATCTCAACCTCAGTCTTGCTACTCTTATTTTAGTTTTAAAACACTGCACCTGACTTGTTCCTCTCCTATACTCATTTCTGATTTTATCCATCCTTATAACTCATAGTGAGAGATACAATATCCTCATCTCAGCTACTTCCAGCTCTGATTTCTAGCATTTATTCATTGCCATAGTCTATAGGCTACGTATCATCACTAACCTGGTTATACCACTGATTTTGAAAATATTTCCTTTCATTTACATAGATATTTCACTATCACAGATCACCCCTGACACTTTCCTTTGTCCATTCACATCTGCCTGTATTCTTTTTCTCACCTCACACCCACATTCTCCCTTTCTCTGATTGTTGAATCTAGATATTTTTTGTTTTCTGTTTTTCATTTTCATCCCTTCGTCTTCCAGTTGGATCGTTTTTTCCATTTACATACATATTCCATTTTCTCCTACAAACTACCATTCCTCTCCTTCAAGGGCATATCTTCAGTTTTGTATGATATTATTTATTAGCTTCTAACTACTCCTGAGACTCACTACAGATAATGAAGTCGTTTACAAACATCATTGACCATGAAGATGATTTCATCTGTGTTGCGTAGGTATCTATGAGGGGTGGCCAACCCTGAACCAGCTTGTCCCTGGGTGGTGCATAGGGGAACAGCGCCAACATATTAGAGGCCAGTTGCAAATGAGGGAAAACCCAATTAACAGTCATGAATTAACTGGCAGTGACCCAGTAGAGCTGACTGCATTATGTGGATGATATCCATAACTTGATCGGACGGTTTCATGCCCCTTAAACTGGACTGTGGCAAATGAGGGGCATAAACCATTTCATCTTCTGCCTTGTTAGCTGGCTATGGGTGGCAAAGGTTAGGCCCAATGTTTGTAACTGTGGTTGCACCAGGAATGCTATCCAGCACAGAATCAAATACAAAATGCATGTCAACAAGAGTAATTGTATACATGTATAATAAAAAGATGAATTCTCATTTGTTGCAAAATTGAATTTCATTGTAAAATTGTTCTCCTATCACCATCAAATTGTTTTACAGTTTTATTTTAAATATGTTGACTTATACATTTTAACGCAGGAGGCTGGTGGGAAGTGAAAAGATTTAATGATGTATCATCCAACATTGCCATCGAAATGAGAGAAAACTGCTACATGGCTGCCATGGACAATGGTGGACTGACCTTGGGACCATGTCGATGAAGGTGAGCTTTCCAGTTCAGTTTCTAATTTCTACTGAAAAATAGTAATCGGATTGGTTTTTAAAGACAAATGTAGGGGCAGGTGTTATTTTCTGTTTTCTTAAAAAAAATTGTTTTGTTCTCTTTTGAAATGTGTTGAAATAAAAGACTTTCTAAAGTAAACTTTGCTTGAAATATAATTGTGTCAAGATTTAATAGAAAGAAGTGTATTAACCTCAGCAATGAACTTTTGATCCATATCATACCTGTGTGTGCTGATGAGAAATTTTCTATAGTGAGGGAATGGAAAGCAGAGATATAAGATTTAATTAAAGCAAAACATATATGTACAAGGGTCTGCCAGATTTTAATTGATGTATGGTATAGTGATACCATGGTTAAATTGACCATCTTTACACCATTGTCTAGGTTGAAAAATTATTTTTTAATGTTTATGTTCTGCTTGTTTTACCAGGTGAACAACCAGATCCAACAGAAATTTTTACAACAATCAAAGTCAATGACACAAAAATTGCCTTCAAATCAGGCTATGGAAAATATCTGGCCCTTGAATCTGATGGCAGGATCGTTGGTCAAGTCTGATGCGATGGGTCCAAGGAACAGTTTGAACCCGTTTTTCAAGAGGTAAGACTCTGTGTCTTGAAACAAAATAAATGATTTCAGTGTTAAAAGAAATTTCATATGAACTTTTGATGAATGGGATTGGGAGGGGCTTCATTTGCTGTAAGCCTAGAGGAGGATTGATCATACAATTATTACCAAGAAAGAGTTGTTTGAGACAGCAGAGAAATCACACCAATGCTGAATCTTGAACATGCAATGCTGCTAGATGCTATTTTATCTTCCTTGCAAGTTCTATTTTTTGGTTTCTGTCAAAATGTCATAAATAGAATAGAATTCTACTCTTGCAATGTGTATAAAATTTCAAAGCGTGCATGATATACTCAAGAAATTAAATTTTAGTTTTATGTTTGCTAATTTCTCCTCAGGGTAAAGTTGCTCTCAATGGCTGCAATAATTGTTTTGTATCATTTGATGAGGACGATGATATTGTGTGCATTAGCAGGACAGCTAATGATAGGGAGTTTGTCAAATTGAGGTCTAATGCCAACAGAGAATTGATCCACTTGCAAATATTCCCAAAGAAGAAAGGGGCTCAGTGAAATCTGCAGAAATCAATTATGTGTAAGTACATGTAGAGACAAATTTGATCAGCATAATTTGGCTTTACACTGTCTGGTTATTGATTCTCATCTTCATATGCATTCAAAAACCTGTGTCCCGTTTTCCATAGACTTGATCAAAAGCCTGCCTGAGAAACAGTCATTTCAAAACCTGAAGATATGTGTCAAGCCTATTGTGCTTCACCTTAACTCACTTGAGACTGTGTCCATATTTTTTTACGCACGCTGGAATCTGGCAATTTTACGGTATTTTGAAAAAAATCACCAAAAATTCAAGAATTATGATATACTATGCTCTTTTCACATACGACCATTGAGATGATAATGATACTATTTGATACAAAGGAGCACAGTGGGGGGTGAAGTCAAAAGTGAAAAACGACAATAAATGATAACTCCACTAATAAAGACAGAACAAACATGTGTACATTTCGAGTTTACCCCTTTGTCAGACAACGAAAATATTTAGAATCTAGGTCTAGATTCTAGATATTTTTTATTTGTTGTCTGATGAAGGGTTATACCTGAAACGTCATGTGTTTGTTCTGTCTTTTATTGGTGGAGTTGTCGTTTATTGTCGTTTTTCACTTTGAAATGACAATGGTGGTGTCCTCAAGTGGTTCTTACTTCTTCCTATTACTTCCTTAAGATAAGGTGCATTTTATTTGTTATTTATCAGAAAATGTTATATGGCTATTGTTTCACACAGTGAAAATAAAACATTATCGATGATAAATATGATTTGACAATACATAAAATATACATAGGTGTCTTTAATATTTCATCTTATTTTGTTGCTGTCATTTCATTTAATATATATTACTCTCAATAAGTTTGGTCTGAGTAATAACCTGTTAATGTTATATCTTTCTTCTGATCTTACGTTTATAACTTTTCTTTGATGATCTTTTATTTTTGGTGCTTATTAGATCAATTATTTTAGTTCTATATACGTGAACCCTTTACTGGAGAGGATGAGTTTTATAGTTTTGATGTTCTGTTATTATTATATGTAAACGTGGATGGTGTGTGGATGCTTCTGGTAAACTTACTTCTTTCCTTTCATTTATCTTTCATCTTGCTGTTTCCACTCAATTCACCCTGAGATCACTACATATGGTGGACAGGTAAATTTCAATGAAAAAAATAAATATTTAAAGAAGTTTGTTTTAATTCTCTCCAATTTTAGTCTAAAATGATTATTAGATATGATAATGGTAACTGTAAGCTGTTTGATTTTCTGATAACACGAATGATGTTATTTTTCTCTTTTTTTCACCTTTGTTCAGCAAAAAATTTCAGAGCTTTCAAGATCGTCGACTCCGTGTCAGTGAGGAAGACAAAACTATGTTAAAGAAAGCCAAAAAGAAGGAGAATTTCATGCTGTTATGCTTAACAGGAGGGAAAAAATGAAGGCAGATCGATATTGTAAATAGTTTAATTTTTCGTTCAGTTTGTTTCTTTTATTTTCGTTATTGCTTTTTAAAAAATTTCAATTGTTGGGGAAGACCTGAAATAAAGTTTTATTTGGAAATACTATTTGTGTGTCATGTTCTTGATTTCATTTGTGTTTATCTCATCACCAATCATTAATAAAAATTGCCAAGGCCATGAATTTGTGTTCCTCTTTGTTTACTTCAACATTACTATTTTTATTCAACCTGCAGGTTTGTAATCTAAATAAATAGACTTCATGTAATAACATGTAGGTCTATAAGTTTGCTTTTAAAAATGAAGTTTAAAAAAAGGGACCATGGGTCCCATTATGATACATACTGTCAGTGAACCTGTCTAAACACCAACGTCCCGATATAATAAATGGGATATGAGATACGTCTTAAAAAATGATCAAATGTACGTTCATAAACTTATTATTGAGTAGTCTCTCAAAACTCTGGGGTCCAAAATCCAATTTTCAATTCTTGTCTCTGATTGGTATTTGATCTACAACCCCAGATAAAGAATGCCTTTCGCTTTGACTGTTGAATGTGATTATGTCACAGTGGATGGCTGCTGGAATATATTGGTGAGCCCGGAAATTCGGACTAAAAGGCTAAAATCAACACAAATGCTTGCTACTTGCTATTTACTTTTGAGGAGTCGGAATGCACTCATTGTTTTCGAATTTTAAAAAAAGATAAGAAGAATGATACCAAAAACTCCAAAATTGACATATAAATGAAATATTTGAATTTATACACTCGTTGAAAACTTATATCAGATTTACTTAATATTCAATTCAGAGTTTATTCACTCAGCACTTGTCTGTTCAGTCACATTGCCCAAGTCAAAGAAAAAGATACATTCAAACCAAACTCAAGATGCTATGACTATGAACGATGGGGAGAATGTGTATATCATCAGCACCGTATCAAGACAGTGTTTGTGAACATTTTCCTGTTTGTTCCTATAAATTTAACTTATGTATAGGTGTAATGGACATGGTGTGCAGAATTGAAATAGGTCGTTGTCTTCTTTCTAATGCTTCCGGTTGCCATGGAAATGGTGGCCATCTTGATTTTGTCCCAATATTTCGCCAACTTCAATATTGATAGGCTTCTACATTTTTCAACCAATTTCTTTCAAACTTGGCACACTCCTTATTTGATACAATATCTAAATTTGATCACATCAGATTTTTGTTTCCTTAGTAATTTTTGTTTTTATGAATTTTTGAAAATAGCATATGAGAACACCCAAAAATATACAAAAATATTGTATAAAAAGTCCCAATTTTTACAAAACTATATTACATATTGAAAAAAGCATGTGATCACCCCCCCCCCCCATTCATCATTCATACCAAATTTCATGAAGATACGTTGAGAAATAAATAAATCGGAAATAATGAACAAAAAACGATATTTTGAGAAAATCGTATTTTTCTCTTTTTTCTGTTATTTGAATATAATTTTCCCCATAAACCTATGAAAAGAGTAGGATAATATTTTGAAACATCATAAAACCTTGGGACACTCTCAACTTCTTCTTATCGACACTGCTTCAAGTGCACCAGCACCTTTTTACTCATTTTGAGATGGTGACTTTTGATGATAGGTGCGCGGAATATATCCCGTATTTTCCAGCTGATATAAGGCAATTTTCATAATGGATCCTGAAGAAAGATTTTTTTGGATAGGGTTTATTGTGACGATCAAAATGAGTACCAACTTCCCATTTTTGAGATAATATTTCTGGCTTTTATCATACATTTTTTATAATAGCTATGTTGAAAGATAGGCCTGTGTATCGTTTCTAAAAAAATTGTACAAATTCAAAGAATGGATACTGAGCTTCTTTGATGGTATCATTGTGACGGAATGAACTGCCCTATCCATTAGTATGATAGACTAGATTTGTCCCATTTTTGGCAAAAAAGCCGTATTGCTGGTACAAAGTACATAGAGGGATTAAAATCAGATCTAGAGAATAATTTTGAGAAGGCTATAAAATATAAATTCATGTTTTTGTGTTCGAGATTCATGTGCAGTACTGTATAAAGATAAATCATGATTCACCATTACCTCTGGGCATTCTTGTTCTAGAGATGGAGACACTCCTATTATGCTTATTGATAATCTGTGTCATTTTTGGCTCACTGACTGACAGATTTCATCTTAAGACAAATGTTGTCTTCCTCATAGTTGCAGAATAAAGTTTCAAACTGACAGTGACACTGTTGGCTGGACGTAAAAAAGGGGGTAGAAGTAGAAGAAGGTGAAGGAAGAGGGAGAGGTTTATTATGTCTGACAAACTTGAAAATGACAATTTGCAATAATTTGGTCAATCTAGGTAATCCCCTAATGACACATTGTTCTTGTTTAATTGGAATTTACCCCATCCACCATTTGTAGTGATCTCAGTGTGGATTAAAAGGAAACAGCGAGATGAAGGGATAAATAAAAGGGGTAAAAGGAAAGAAGCAGGACCTACCAGTAGCACCCGCCAACTGCCCACACTTGTACCTGACTGAGTGTTTTTTATAAAGAGGAGAAATATAAAGAGAATATTCTTTATTAAACTGTTCCTTATAATGTACCTGATTATATTCTTACATACAGGTAGCGCTCGGACAAACTCATATATGCTTACTATGAACCTGAACCACAAAGATATTATTGATATACTCGTCGATTATGTTTGTATTAGTATTATGCATGGGAGAGGGTGGGGTGGTATCTAAGTAAGTGGTAGGGAGGTGATGACAATAATTTCTGTAATATTGTTTGCAGCTCTCGAAGTTAAATGCAAAAGTTCAGAATGTTTTTTTCCTGTTGCTTATTCCTGGCTTGTCTAGAGTTGGTAGGTGTGTTGAGGATACAATGTACCAAATAAGTGATAAACGACAATAAGTGACAACTCTACCAATAAAGACAGAACGAACATGTGACGTTTCGTGTAACCCTTCAGCCTAAATAGCCTTGGACCAGGGGTATACAGCCCAAATATACCTAGCCAAATATTTTAGTCCATCTTTTACTGCTATTCAATGCTATGGTGATGGAGGAAACATTACCAATTACAATTGTCTACTGCCCTATGCTTTACTTCTTGCTGACATAGAAACACAAAGATGATGATGGTTGATGATTAGGTGTCACCCATCCATTGCAGGTTGTAATCCTCTGCAGATTTCTTCCTTCCAGTGAGTTCTGTTACCAGTTTTCCTCTGCCACGTTGCGCCCATGTATTTTATTTTATGCCACCATGCCATCTTGTCGGTGGTCTTCCTTGGTTTCTGTGTCTACTTCTTGGCTGCCATTCTGTACATCTTTTTGTCCATCTATTACCTTTAAATATTGCTATATGGCCAGCCTATTGCCACTTTTGTCTCAGCGAGTGTTTAAGGACATCCATGACTCCTATTCTTAATCTTATTCTTATTTCAACGCAGACATGAGTCTGATATGTAGCATTTTCTCTTCATTGCTTTTTGGGTGATTTGCAGTTTTTCTTCTTTTTTTTTTTTTACAGTGACTTGAGTGACCAGGTTTGGTACCCGTATGTCATAATGGAGAACACACATTGATTGAATAGTTTTCTTTTCATACAACTGGGTGATCATTTCAAGAAAGGCACAAAGTTACCTTACTAATATTTTGTTTTAAAAAAAATATTTAACGAAGATGGAGATTTCTACCAAATGGACATTCAGTAAGCATAGCAGTGCAGTTTAATTAGGTTCCACTAATAGATATAATAGTGAACGTAAAATGAACTATGATGTGAAATTGTGGGACTTGTGATAGTTCAAACTCAGATTCATTGTGTGCAGTCAATTTCACTCTTCACCAGCTAAACTGTAGAAAATCTTCATTACCCGTTTGACTCAACTGACAAAATGATGCTTTTAAGGCAATGTGATAAAGCAAATTCAGTGATAAAAGACCTTATATCATATTGTTTCCTCTTAATTTTGTAAATAAAATAACCCAATAAACAAGTCAGCAATCTCCCTGTCAAAAATGACATAACACCCCCCCCCCCCCCACAACACAACAGAACAACTAAAAACTGCACAAAAGCAACAAATCAAACAAAAACAAACATTTTCCCCTTCCATAAAACAAAAAAATAAAAGAAAGTAAAAAAAAACAAAACAAAATCCGCATGCAAGCCACTCCGCCCCCCAAAAAACAAAACAAAACCCACAGCACAATCTATCTGCCTTGACACAACCATATATTACGACAAAAAGTTGTGAGTAAGTTTAGAAAGACAATTTCTATCTAATAATGAAAACTTTAATTCATAAAGCAGAACAGAAACAAAAACAAAAAAAATAATAAAAAATATCCGAAATGGTGTGCTTGCAGCAGATGAAAAGGAGGAGCATAAAAAAGAGCTGTTAGTTAAAAATGCACAGGGTGAGGATGCAATGTGGCATCAAACATGTGTGAGAGTGGAACATTAAGAACTGAAATCAAATGTGATCTAATGAGAGAGGAAAGAGACAGCGCAGAATAAAAAAAATAAATTTAAAAATTCATAACGATAATAATAATAATAATAATAAACCCAGTTCTGAATTCAAATTAAAAGTATTGTAACATAGTGATGAAGGTTTTGTTCATAATAATAATAATAATAATAATTATAATAATAGTAATAATAATATCTGGCCTAGGACAATCACCACAAACTAGACAGGCTTGACAACATACATATCAAACTTCATTTCAGTGGGTGCACCTATGTCTAACACTGATCAAGAGAAAACAAAGGAATAACGTTAAAAGAATAGAAAAGAAAAAGAAATCAACAAGGAAGTGAGAAAAAAAGTGAGAGTTTGCTTGAAGTTTGTGAATCAGAATAGTCAATGTAAGTACAAAGTTGCAAATGAATTTGATCAGCTGGATGAGATAAAATAATTTTTAAGGTAACCCACTCTGTACTTGGATTATCAAAGTGGAATAATTCTAACTTACACTCTATGTTATAAATGTAATGAGAATTCATAATCTTTCATGGAGCTTCAGGAAATGTTTTCTGTGTCAAAAAAAATGCCAACACGAATCTAACTCTCAGAAGGAGGCTCCCATGGCAATATCCCTTTATCAGATTTGTTTAAAAACCTACCAAAGCCAGCCTGTGGGTTACCTCTTATTACCAGCTGATTAAAGTGACAGGTGTTTAGTCATTAGCATAACATAACTTTGATTACTTGTGAACACATCATTGTAGCCAAGGAACAAAAGCTCACTGAGCCTGTCAAATAATTCAAGAGAACTTAAAAAACAACAACTAATTGTTGCCATCACTATAACTGTAAATCAGTGTAAATAAGCCTGACTTTATATTTCTCTTTTTCTGCCTCATGTAGGCCTACCTTTTTGAATGCTATTATTATTATTATTATCAAGCATTGCACAAAATTAAGAGTGAGAATAACATAATGAAATAAAAGATCAAGTGCTTTGTCAGATGAAATAAACATGATTTAATCCCAATAACCCTTGTTGTGTTTTGTTTGTTTCATATATACATGATGCTGAATAAGTTAAAGAAAGAAGCTGTATAAAGACATATGGTTTTCTCAAACACAAGACTTCTGGGTATAATATGTACTGTATATTATTATTATTGATTGATATTGAATATTAATTAATCATAATAGCTTATCTTGATGAGATTTTACCCTGAGTATTATTCCCCAAGAGAAAAGCTAGAAAAAATCTCAGAGCTGAAGGATTAAGGTATTGACACAATTTCTTGATAAGTAATTCCATGGATATGGAAAAAAATATCCTGTGTACATTTTCTAATACTTTCCATATATTTTATTTCTAACAAGATAGTCAAATTGGTAAGTCAAATGGAATCAATGCTCTATCAGATACTTTAATGGTAAATCTTAGCAATTTTAATGGAGAAGCTGAATACATCAGTGCATGTTATGAAAGCAAAAAGGTTAATGAATAAATATTGTTTTTTTGTATGATATATGATTAAATACAGATCATAAACAGTCCTTGAAAATTTAAGAAAAAAAAGAAAACTTTCTGTAGCAAAGTAATTGCAAATTCAATTTAAATAATTTTATGCTAGTTGCAAAGGTAAAAGAAAAATTAATGCAGATTAATTTATGACTGATGACAGTGACAGAGATTGACAAAAGCAGGGGATGGAAGAGAAGGCTCAATAATATTGCCCATTGACAAATTCATTGCAAATAAAAAATAAAAAGGGAAGATAAAAGACATAAATATAAATATGTATAAAACAGAACAAATTGCATGCACCACAAAAACTGGTGCACTTAATCAAATTTAAGACCAAATGACCTTAACAGTTGAGCATATTATACATGAGATAATTTTTATTTCATCACTTTTCTTGATTGTTCCTTTCTAAATAAGGCAAAGCTAAAGAAGAGAAACGTATACCTTGAATTTAAATAATTCTGGAAATACAATATCCATACAGTACTTTCATCTTTCAGAAACCATTGACAATCTTTAAAATCTTTAAATGGTCTAAAAAAGAGAAGAAAAAAGAAGCAAATATAACAAGAGCAGAGCTGAGAGAGAGAGAGAGAGAGAGAGAGAGAGAGAGAGAGAGAGAGAGAGAGAGAGAGAGAGAGAGAGAGAGAGAGAGAGAGAGAGAGAGAGAGAGAGAGAGAGAGGAGAGAGAGAGAGAGAGAGAGAGAGAGAGAGAGAGAGGGAGGGAGGGAGGGAGGGAGAGAGAGGGAGAGAGAGAGAGACAGACAGACAGACTGAGAAAGAGAGAGGGAGGGAGGGGTGGAAGGAGGGAAGAGAGACAGAGACAGAGAAAAAGCCAACTTTTCTCGCCAGCAATAAAACAATGTCCATTGTGGATTCAAGATAGATATGAAATATTATGCGATAGGAAGTCAATAAAACAATGTATGAGGAAAAAAAACCAACAACAAAGAATTGATAAAAACTCCAAATCATCCTTTGGACACGTATTGGACACAAACACAATCACACATATAAACCAAGCATATTTTCACATCTTTTTTTCAACAATCATATCAGTCCGGACTGTGAAATGCATGGACTTGTAAACATTGTATCTGGAAACATAGTTTAAAAAACAATGCAAAACATTAACATAAAACACTAAGTCTTAACCTCAAAATGATTGATACAAATTTTCCCCAAATAGACCCAAACTGTGGTTTGTGTTGAGAACAGAGAATGTCCCTGTGTAACGATCTAATCTACGGGTTCCAAACGCAATTGCCAACTTCAAAATAAAAACGGAGCGATTGTTCAAGGAGGTATTGGTATTACTGACCTTACTTGTTCAATTCAATTTAGATAACCTTATACAAAGTAATCATATGAAACAAAGTAAATGAGCAAAGAATGGATAAAATTCATTAATATTGAGAGTCAAAGAGTGAGAGACAATGATGTGCCGATCAAAATGCAATTTACATATATAGTTTCATATGGCCAGATTTGCGTATACATAGCTAAATGACCAAAAAGGTTTAAACTCAAAACATTTGTCCAAATGATCAAAGTATCAAATGAAGATCACATATATTTAAATAGTGATTACAAAGTGATCTGGTAAAAAAAAGTTTTGTTCCAGGCAAAATGAGTGTATTAACAAGTGTTTGTGGTTTATCAGGGTCAATTTTTTTAGACATACTTTCAGTCCAATATGATTAATGTGGCATTGTAAAATCGCAACTATAAACTCCTTCATCAAAATCATGTGCTCAGCATTATTTGCTACTCAAAAGAAACACACACCTGATAACAAATTGATTGAGTGGCTGAGTGCGGGGGTGAAGGGGTGGGGGACAAAGGAAGGAAATGAAAAACGGAAGATGAGATATTAAAAGGAAGTAGTTGAGGCTGTTATGACTGTCATCGATTATTATAGAACGTTTGAAAACAAGAGCAAACAAATCCAAACTCATTCTCACTCTTTCCGTACCTGCATAAAATATTAAAAATTTCCTGAAACTAAAATGAGTGAAGATTAAAAATCCATCTTTGTCTGTCTCTCTTTCTGTCTGTCTCTTTTGTCTGTCTGTCTGTCTGTCCATCTCTCCCTCTCTCTATTTCTTTCCTTATCTCTCTCTCTCTTTCTCACTCTCTCACTTTCTCTTGCTCTATCTCTCAATATCTAAAGAACTGAGGATCAAATTATGTATATCAAATATCACATTATCATTAGTGGTTGTACGTACGTCTCTGGGTCAATCACTATTTCCATTGTACAAGCATGGAGCCAAGAAAACTTTTAAAAGCAAAAAAATCATCCACTTCAGTAAAAGCTCTTTACCTATTACGTTGGTGACTGTACCAGCTACATCTGCGGCCAGTTCCCCCCTTTTCTCATACAATTCTATTTCGTCTGGCAATAGAACAATAGAACTGGCATTGAGTGAGCAAGATAGGATGGAATAATCAGCAACTATTATGCTTTGACACAACATAACATACGGAACTAGTATCAGGGGTCTCATCATCATAATCATCATAATGTTATCACAAATACAACATTGTGGGTGTAGTCGCATTGAGTGTAAAAACAAGAAAAAAAAGTACACAGGGCACCACCATCCAGCAGAAGAGGGCTTCATACTGTGGGCTGTAATGATCATCCTCCAATCAGACAGACAGAGACTTTAGGCTGCGACAGAAGACTTGGACATGGCTTACAGCTGGTTAGGTTTTGACGGCAGTCTTAGTTTGTACGAGCGAGCTCCTGTCAATGTCGATTCACCGCCCGTTGACTTGCTGGCTGGTTTCAGTGTTGTTGTTGTTGTTTCCCACCGCAGGTTCGTCTTCTTCGTGGTCCTCTATGGAAATGATTTGGTCCAGACTCATGGCCTGGGTCGAGTTGCCATGCCGTAGTTTGAGCAGCTCTCCCACATGCACCCAATGTTTGCGGTTGTCTTCTACGTTACAGGCCACCGCACTTGCCGCAGGAAACATGGTCACCAATACTCTACATGGATGAATGGAATGGAGAAAAAAATGAGAGCGAGTTTTGTAAACGGTGTACGACCGAGTACCACTAATTTGGCAACTGTAGACCGTAAAAAATAATAATTGAAATACTTCGGACATACATAGAGACACAACAATTTAGAAAAGCATATATTGGAGGCAAAACTAGAAGGGAAGACTGACAAAAATATGGGAAAAAAATATCAAAGAATGGTCAGGAAGGACCATGACGGAGGCTGGAGGAGTAGTCATAAACAGAGGGAATTTCTGCAAGATTGTATGGGAGGCTATGGCCGGACAGACTTCTCGCGTAACTGATGATTATAGGTTTGTGTCAGGACTGTAAAGATATTTATCTATATTTAGTCACGATATAATCATTATTTCCCCACAAAAAGTAACATCAGACCAAAGTACAATATAAAAATATTGTTGGTCATATCTCTATATTCAAACCAAAGTAACTGACCAAAGTGAGTCTTCAGTCTGCACAGCGTCTTCTTTCCTTTTTTCTTAACAACAGACTAAGTCAGCTATGATGAGTATTTACTGTTAAACATGACTTTGAAATTAAAGTCAAAGAATCAAATTTTGATTTCAAAACCTGGTTTGAAAGCAAATGTCCTCTTGCTGTGACTGAGAGGATATTCCTCCGCATCCAATTGAAATTTGACAAAGAGACGTGGGATCAAAACTTCAGGATGGCCGAGCTTTCATGAAACAGTTTATGAAAAGGGGCTCAAAAGAAGAAAAAAGAGAGTTAGAGATAGTTCCATTCAACCACAAACCTGTATACAGGTGCTGCAATGTTGTCCAAAAAGGATATCTGTAGTTCAGGAATACAAGCTCTTTCCCTGTCCATCATTTCCAGAGGATTTTTGCCAAGAGCCTTTTCTAGGTCTCCTTGTGAGAAAAACTCCTGATACACCAATGACTAGGGGATGAGAAAGGTAAAATAAATAAATATGATAAGACATATGACAATTTTTCTTTCAGCAAATGGTAAACACATTAATTTGATTCAGCAATTGAAAGGTGTTGTTGCTTGAGTAATAAACCTTTGATGATATTTCTCAAGGCAAGACTTTTCATTTATCACTATATGACATTGGTGATGACTTACTTACATTCTTGTATTGCCAGTCTCTCTAACCCTACATAAACTAGGAAAGGCTTCTCTACTGCTCTATGGGCCTCAAGGCATGGATGTAATTTTACTTACCTTAAACATGAGGTCGAACAAAAGAAGCTGTTAATTTGGAAATACAATACTGTTGCTATGAAAAGTAACCATGCTACCAGCAAATACAATTATAGAATTGAAAAAAAAAAATTTACAAAAAAAGATGGACTGACAAAAATCAAAAGACAGATGGATTAACATCCCCAACACCACTCCGACCAAATGACTTACAGCTATTAACTTGGTCTGGTTCCAGTTCTTGGTCTGGTCTGACAAATCACATGATGTCATCAGCATGGTAATCAAAGTGTGCCTGTGTTCAGGATTACTGCGGTCATACTGGCCACCTGAAAAGATCAAAGTTTAGCCAATGTTTCAGTTTGTTGTTTCCTTTATCTCCACATCGAAATACGTCTTGGGCTTGACATGTCTGATGGACTTAATGGCATTCTTTCTTTCTGTCTATGACATCAACTGATAAAGTAGGAGATTTTGTCCACAAGCGAAAACTGTTATTGGCCCCTTTTATTCTATCTCACTGCTTCAGACAATATTTCCTTAAATTTTGTTATAAACTCTCCTCACGCTTGCAAAAAAATATCTCTTTTAAGTATTTTATATTTATTTACACTTGCACTAGCAAAGCTGCTATTTCAATGTGTTTATGCAACATAAGCATTTGCAGCTATGTATTTGCATGAATGTTACTATCTATAAACAGCTATTTCATTTTTCTTCTGATGTAGTTTTGATAAAGAACGGATGTAAGAGAACAGGTGAGTGATATCTTTGTATGTTTATTTTGTACGTGAAGATTGTAAGCATATGAATGTACAGTGTAGAGACAGAATGTAAAGAAGGAAACTTACTTTCAGCCATAGCCTTCTGGTCGTTGTATAGCCTCAAATGATGAGCCAAATCGGTGGCCAGAATAATTTCCTCATGAGGTCAAGAACAGTCTGGTACTCCTGTGGACAGTATGACATAGTCGTATCCGTGACTTTAATTGCATGAACTAACATTGAACTGGTTAAGTATATATCCGTTATGGATCAAAATGAAACACATTGAAACCAGTTTGAAATGTGATGGACACAAGGTACTCAAATATTGAACATGCAAACTGCAAGACGGGCGTGAATGACTGATTAGAATACAAGCAATAATTTCAGACCGAAGCACCCATTTTACTCTAGTAGTACAGTGGGGCAGTGGTACAAACTGAAGACTTTAAAACAAATTTAAATACGCCACTTTCCAATCAAAATTAGATTATCAGTTTTTGATAAAATTCAAAATCATGCAGGCTAACAGCAATACTCAGGAATTGAGGTAGTGAGTTAGTATGAAGAAAAAGAGTCCACAAAGTATCTATAAAGTTGCCACAACGTGAAAAATAAAAAATTATAAAAATCTGGTGTACAAATTTATCCACCAGCTATGATGTGGTGAGAGGAAAAAAGCCCAACTAGGGCAGGTGGTCTTTGAATATGTACATACGCTGATATACTAAATGAAAAAGTGAAGGAGACGAAAGTGAAACAGAAGTGTTACTGTTGAAATGACTTCAAGTGCTTGCTAAAAGAGAAATGATGATAACTTCCTCTTGGATTTATGTAACAAAGGCAACTCTCTGGTAGTTTTACATGCTTTTTCTGTCTGTCGTCAAATTCTGTTTGAAGGTTTTTTTTCCTTCTTTTTCTCTAATTTTCTTTTACAAAGTATTTGTGCTCACATACACATAAGTAAAAAAGTGATCAAATAAAGGTGCAGGTCTGCAAACAGTTTCTCAATAGTCAATGTTCATAAAAGTGAGATTGCACAAAAATTAAGCACAATTATTGCAGTCATCAACCTTTCATGATCCAGTGGGTAAATTTCCTGACTAATATTTACAATTAGGAAAACGATATACCAACAAGATGAGAAATAAAAGTTCCATCCTCATGAAGACAAAATTTATTTCCAGCACTCAAGCTTTTATTAACCAACAAACTTCAACTTTTAGTGACAATACAACAATATAATCAAGTCAACAACAACACAAAAGTGAAATGAAAAGCAGGTAGAGAGTGGTGAGTTACCTTGCTGGATAGTTGTTCAAACAGGTTGCTGCCCTCTGTGTTGAGAATGCACATACTCTGGGCCAAATGATGTCGCTGGCGAGGGAAGCATTATGTAAACTGATCAATACAGAGTAGAGTAGTACTTTTACATAATGAGTACATCAGACTGTCATATACTTAGTGAAACTAAAAAACTGGCAATAGTCTAAACATCCTGTAGGAGTAAGGAAAATATCATTTGTCTAGGAAAACAAAACCAAAATTTAAATTTGAAGTTGACTTGGTGGTCCAAAGGCAAGGTGTCGGTCTCTCAACCTAAAGGTCGTAGGTTCAAGCCCCGATGGTTGAAACATTTTCTCAAGTCTTTTTCTTCCAGGTAGGTGGATGGACATCTAGTCCCATTGGAGACAGATGATAAAAAGGTCATATGAGCAGATCACAACGCTCTGCATCTTTCGATTGTTTGAGCAGCCCGGCAAAATTTAAAATCCTACCAGAACCCCAGGGATGATCACCTTAGTTGTGGATGTGGGTAAAATCAAATCAAATAAAAGAAACCTTAATTCATATCTCGGATTTACAAAGAAGGCAATGCACTGAAGACAATCTAAGTTTGAAAATGATTTTCATGATGAAATTACAATAGCAAGTCTATCTATTTCCACAGGCTAATAATGGCTTCTGAGAATTTGGTCAGAGAAAGAAAACCATTAAATGTCTTTTTTAACATTAAGAAAACTAAATTGCACAACACGAGAGGACCACATTCCATAAACACATATCCCTTTCAATTATAACTATGAATTCTACAAAATCAAAATAAATAGAATATGTTACTCACCTCCATGACAGACCCTCTGAACTATACAAGGCTGCTAGTACTGATTGCTGTACGGAATGATATATGAAAAGAGTATATGACTGGAAACACCAGGTAAAGAAAATATCTGTGCAGCAAAAGATAGGTAAATACTCATAACAATGTGGGTGATAAAGGCCCTGAAGAAATTGTACTTTTCCTACTGTATACTCACTATATCTAAGGCAATAGATATTCACTGCCAGCCGCTTCTAAGAGTTTATTAATCTGTCTATTCAAAATCTCTGTAATGCTTAACTTACATCTATTATCTGTTCTTTGACAACCAAACAAAAAGTCTGTTTGTACCAAGCATATTGTTGTAAGCTGTGTTCTCCATGCTCACACCCACTACTGGTGTCAAGACAGGAAAACGCATTCCTTCTTTTGATTACTTTTTCATAGTAACTAATTAACTCAGTTAATAAGTATCACTGTTAGTACGCACAGTTTAGAATTCAAATTAAGTTGATACCCTTGTCTACATACTCTGTTTGTCTTTAAGAGAGTTTTCCATTCAAGATGACGAGTGATGACATGGAGATTGTGAGAATGAAACAATTTGGTGTGCATTGACGTTTCTCTGTTCTTCTCAATTTATCTTCTTTTATATTTAAGCATTGAGTGTTGATAAGAATGTGATACATTCAAATCGCAGCCTTCCGTAAGCAGATTTTTTTGTGCAACTGTTGAATTCTTGTCCATGGTTTTTCATCTTCATTTCTTATCTTTCAGTCAACTTCACCCCAGATCACTTATGTAAGCATATCAAGATCTGTCAAGACCCATGATACTTTGTTGGTTATTCAAAAAACCATTCAAATTTCATTAACAAACAAAATGAATAATAATACAAAATAGACTAAATATATAAACTATGTACACACTTATGTTGTAGACTTGTGGTTTTTAAGATGCTACTTTACAGATTGAACTTGGAATGAGTTAGTTGTCCCTCGGTGATCAATATCATGGCACAAACAGGATACAAAAAGGGCAAGGAGTTCGATGTCTCTGGAAAAAACAAAAACAAAAAGGGATGTAATAACCAGTTAATTTAATTCTTCTTGTGGACAGATATATTTATGTGATATAATGTAAAACGACATGAAATAAGCTAGTCCACTCTTGGCCTACAAATCAGTTTAATATTTTCAAAAGCCTCCAAGAGTTGACAAGATAATTTTACACAATAACTTACTAGAAGAGATGCATAGGCAGCATGGAATAAAGGTCAGTAGAGTTTTAAGACCACCTGAATATACAACAAAAGACTGATCCACTCGAATGTATGCTCTTACCAACTATCTCAATAATGAGAGGTACGATTCATCAAACATCTCTGTGCAAGAAAAAAATGTTTGCGACTATCTGTGAGATGGAGCTACTTACTCCAGGTAATTCTGTAGGTGTAGGTTTTTAATGAGCAGGTAACAGAAGTGAGTCACAGAGTAGGCATGCATCCAGTTGTGGTAGGGAGGGTTGCGGTATCCTTTCTTCACCATCAACAGAAATCTGTGATAGAAAAACCCCCATCCATGAAATACAACAATGAAAAGATAATGTGCAACACGATGTAAAGACATTGCAGGCCTCACACACAAATGTCACAAGTCTCCTACCTACCAACACCCACAGTCCTACACACGCACACACTTACAGTAGAAGGAAACTCAATGGGAGCTAAAGTCAGAGAGTCTTCAGAGGAAGAGCAACCCCATCAATCAAATATTTCAGCCCTTAACTGCCTCACACTCATAACTCTTTGGTGTCCCTATGTCTTATGCCTTTTTTTTTGTTTTGCAGATGATTTCGAGACCCAGCAGATCTGCCTGCTAACCACGCTCATCGTTGCTTGATTTTTCTTATTGGTCTCTAATACATCCTGATTCCTGCTCCACTTTAAGACTTTATCAATGCCTATTGGCATTCTTCAGACAAGTGTCTTTTTTCTATTTTCTATTCAAAAGCCCAGCCCAGCCCCACCCCATCTTTAAAAACAAAATAACCCAACAAAAATCAACTCAGTACCATATAATCAAAAAGCCACACCAAACTTACCAACAAGACATAAATCTATTCACCTACCTGACTAGAGTATCAATCCGAATCCTCCATCGTGACAGGAAGCCCAAATCCTCAAACATGCTTAAGCATGACTGTGTATGGAGCGGGAAGAGGGATGAGGAAGGAGGAGTTGGGGGTTAGAAGAAATAATAGCACAATGAAAAAACACACCCATATAGTGCTTTAAGCATCAACTGCAATATTGTTTTACCATTTGCCGTCACATTTCTTCTGTCTTCCTTGGCGTCGTTATCACTCTTTGTTGTTAAACATTATCTTTAAGGAAACAAATGTTGGTTAAGTAGTCTCCGGAAAAACAAATTGCGTTGGTCATGACTATATCGTATTCATAGTATCATACTGCACACAGTGTTCAAGACGCCTTTTTTTTTTTTGGAGAAAAATAAAAAGCTATAAAACACAAAAACAGCTAGTATCTGGCTCAAAACAAATTCTTGAACCCACAGGCCAGAATTAGCTTTCAGTGTTAATTTGTTTCTGTCAATGATTGCTAACTCAGAACACAAGCTCTTCCAGGATGCTAAAATCAACTTACAAGCACGGTTTGGCCTTCTGGTATGGTACGAGGGGGAAGTCAAATGAGTCGAAAGTAGTGCTGAATTTGGTGACTGGTGGGATATACTGCTCTGCCATGGAATGCACTTCCTCCGCTGGGACTTGCTAGATTTTTTAAAAATATACCCAAATGAAAATTGAATCCATGAGAAACAAATAAGTAGATCTAGATTGAAGCCAACTAAAAAAATAGCAGAAGTTACATAAAAATCAATTTTAAAAGCTTTTTAACAAGAAGATATCACTAGTATTGTAACGTTGTGAACATGTATTTTTACATCATATTACAGGAATTGGTAAGTTTCTTAAAACTGTTTACATCTTTATGTTTCCCATCTGTATTCTTTTAAGTGATATTATTCGTTCTGTTTGCTTCAAACATTTTCAATAAACAAGTGTCCAAAATGTACTCACTAATAATCTTTTTATTTCAATCTTAAAGCTTTGACAATTAAATCTTTTTTTACTGTAAAATGTATGAATGACAAATATATCCATAAAAATTAGTATTGTTTTGATAAGATTGAAATGTTTTAATAATACCTTACATAAAAACATCCAATGTAAAAAGTATTATGGGGGAAAAAATTTTTCTTTTTATTACATAATATTATTTAAAAATAGACATGTCTACCAGTGCTTAATTTGTACCAAAGTAAAACCCAGTTGTCCTTAGAAATAAAATTCAAAAGTGCGGACTGGGCTATGAAAGGACTAAAGAAGTGACAATGTCATGATATATTTTACACCAAATATTTGATGATACTTATTGACGGGAGGCTGAATGAGTAAAGAAGAAATAAAAAGCTTATAATGGTTCATGAGAAATTAAAGATATGTAATTTTAGGGGCTAGAATATTTTAAGTCTGAAAAGAACATAGAAAAACCTAATACATGTAAGAGCAAGGCTACAACATTTTCATTGCATCAGGGAAAACAAATACACAATGTAACATTTTGACAAATACATGCAATCTATCACTATGGGACAATACATACACTCTGTATCCAAAGCATCTCAAAATATTTACTATTCGCTATTTTACTATTACTCACTTTATGCAAAATATGTTGACATCAACATTTAAAGCAATTAATTTCATTTAGGACTTGTAGTTATATAAGGTTCTTAAAAGAACATTTTCATCATTAAAAAAAAATTAAAAATAAACGACTCCCACCCTACCGACAACAACAAAAAGAAAAAGAAAAAGAAGAAAAAAGAAGAAAGAAATCAAAAGAAAAAAGGAGCAAAAATATAATAAACCAGAAACCGTTATTTCCATACATCAAATTTGAAAAGAAACTATTTCATATTGGCCCAAGATGTCATCTGTTAATTGATGATTTACATTACAGAAGAAAAATAAATTAAAGGGCCTCAAAATGTAGTATTAATCCTCAAATCTATTCAAAATATCTATAAAGTATGGCGAATTGCTGGCATAAAAAAGAATGTGCAATGACACACGCTGTGTATCATACAGAGGGAGAGGGAGAACAGGGATGAACAGTACTTTTAGGCATGTGCTGTGATACATGAAATTGATTTGTTCCAATCCTTTTGGTGAAGCAAATCTGATTAAATCATAGGACAGACTTTTAGTCTTGTATTCTCCTTTCTTTTCATCTAATTGTGCAATAACAAACACAACAATGAACAAGTCAGTTTCAGTCTTGTGGTTTTAAAGAAAATATCTTCAATCGTTCATAATATCTTTCCAAACTTACACCACAGACCAGTGATACAGAAATATATTCATGAACTCTTGTGAGCATTGAATTGACCAGGGACATTTATCATTACACTCATTGCTATCTGTAAGATTACTTAAACTGTAATACCACCACAAAACTATCCAGTCTAGCCTTTTATAATCAACTTTGCCTTTACTCCTTCACCTTCTTTTAAAGAAAATCCAATAGCACCCTCCTCCCTTCTTTTCCTTATAATTCCAGCATTGGTTAACTCAAATCTATAGCTTCTGCTAAATTACTTTTGGTGTTCTCCTCTCTAAATGACCTTGGAAACCTTGTTTAACTTATTGATATGCACAGACAATACATTTTTGAACAGTAAATCCACTATTCACTTGTTCTGTGTTCAGTAAAGCGGATACCTAATAGCTTCCTGTAACATTTGCATCCAAAAGCCTGAATATGTTTTTCTCTTCACATACTCAGCGTCTAGTTTTTCACATCTATAGAGAGGAATGGATATCACTAATAACCTAGAAAACATGATCTTCAGAGCAAGTCAAATGTCGTGGTGTTTCCATGTACGTGTACATCATTTTGCTTTGACATGGCCAATGAAACTTGACTGAGATTTATTTTGATTTCTTTCATAAAGCTTCCATCTTTGTAATGGAGGACACAAAATATTTAATACTGTCCATTCCTTCAAACTTTTGATCATTCAGTGAGATGGACGTACTCGCTCCTGTTCTGCTGCTGTGGACTAGAACTTTGCTCTATCCTTCACTTGTCTCCATTCCAAAATCCTTTGCAACTTTTCCTAGTCTGGTTGTAAAGTTATAGAGCTCTTTCTCAAACTGCTTATAAGGTCAATGATATCAGTAAATCTGATGTTCCACACTGGAGGCCCATTTACATTGATGGTTGATTGAAAATTTGACATGATGTTTTATTAACAATAAAAAAGTTATAAAAAGAGTGTGTGTGTGTTTTGACCTCGACCAAAGCCCTGAGACTGACTCAACAAACCTCTGGGGTTTGATCGAACCCAGGTTAAAGACCACAGACCTAACATCTTCTCTCTCCATCTTACATCAGCCTTCATTCCAGTAAAAACTAACCTGGTCGGCTGCTAGCATCTTAATGTGGACATTGTACTGGCACGGTGTAAACAACTAACCTGATTGATGTGGAACAGCATAAGCTCATTAGCAAGACGGTGACGATGTTGAGTATCTTGAAGTTTCTTGTACATTAGAGACTGGACACATCAAAAAATGTGCAAAAGTAAAGATAGATGACAGGATTTTACATGAAGCCAAAAAAAGAAGAAAGAAAAGAAGAAAAAAGACCGGAGAACTTGTGATTGACTGGATTGATGGGTGAAAAAAAACAATCCAACAAAACAGCCCACGACCTTCAAATAATCCTGTCAGATAAGAAGGAGTGCATAATATGAAATAATGAGCAAGTGGACAATTAAGTCACAACATAAATTAAAGCCACATGAATGCATATCAAGACGAGGGTATTCAACATAAAGTGACAACACTATCGGGAGTGGTGGTGACGACATGAGCTTTTCAGCACAAATGCTGAGCTGCTGTGGTGTGGAGAAAGAGTAACTCACTGAAATAAAAGCAATCAAAAAGTGTCTGATAAATAAGAACAAGAAAGAAAAGAAATAAAGAGGGAAAAAAACCACACAAGGAAAACATTAATGCCAACGTGCATTAGTAGTAAGAACTAAGGACACCGATGCTCCAGCTACAATAACGTCAAACATAAAATCATACGGAATGGCAACTTAGAAGGGTAGAACATAAACGTACACCTGAAATTAAAACAACAAAATCAGAACAAGTGAAATTGAGGAACAAAAATTGAAGGCCAAAAAGAGAAAAGGATGAGAGCAAAAGATGCAATATATGACAACATATGGAGAGCAGATCTGGGCAATGGTATGGCTAAGGCGTTGAGGAACACAAGTAACATAAACTCATGCACCACAATGCTTCTCTCTGTTTCAACGTCTGTGAAATGCTTTGTATCGGGCCTTTGATTCCAAAGGAACAATGCTATGATGTGTTAACTGCTCAGCCTCTAAGCTAACCAATGTATTCCAAGAGCAAGCAAACTTCTCTACAGACACTATTAAGGGGACACGATCATGATTATTAAAATGGGTTCTGAGGAGCATTATTGTTACATCAGGAAGTTTGGATTAAAGCAGAAAGCATCTATATTTGTTAATCAAAAGTATTCTGATGCTTTTTGAACAAATACTAAACAGAGCCAGAAAATGTTTTCAATGAAAGAAAATGACTGCAAACAAGTATTTCATTTGAGCTTGGGATAATTTTTACATTTATTAACTTTAACAGCTTGTCCAGATATAATGTAGTCGTGTTTCTATTCCATTATTTGATGTATAATAACGTTCATTGCCAAATATGTGATGTTTATGTTCTTTCTCATTATGCTCTTGTCCAAATGTCATGTTTTAATGTTCTTTTCCAAATGTGATGTACTATCTTCTTTTCAAAATGCGATGTATTTTGTTCTTTTTCCAATGTGATATATTATGCATGTTCTTAAGAATATCAAATTTATTGCAGTATTCATTTCCAGATGTAACATAATACAATCGCATCAAAAATTATCTTGGGATTGTTAAAACTACTTTTGTTTTGTTGTTTACTCATAGCATTTCATACATTTAACACCCCCCCCCCCCCCCAACTTCCTCCCAATCTAAATATTTAAAAAATAAGTAAATATATTTCTTTTAGATTTAAAACAACCTGTATGCCTAGACAATAACAGATGGGTCATGATCAACCTTAGGCTGTGTCATGTAGCCACTGAAATTCTGGAAGTTGACAACCACTTGCTTTGCATTTGCACACTGCCTTTATTTCATGTGTTTCACTCATATTTTGACTTGAGCTTTGTTTTTGTCTCATTCAAACTCATCTGACTCGTGGTCAAAGTTGTTGGAATGCATCTCTCCCTTTATTAAGTCTGAATGCTACTTTTTGGAAATAAATGAGGAGGAAAAAAAGTTCTTTCACCCAGAAAGAATTAATAAAATTATAAATTGAAAGCAAAAATCACAAGTGCTAGTTTTATGAGAAGCCCTAAAGATAAAAAGGATATTGTCGAGGAAAGAACAAATACAAAAAGAAAAGTACTGGAAATGGGCTGAAATTTCACATTTTTCGCATGCAAAACAGATAACTCGGGGTACTGACAAACTAATGAAGAAGGAACAAAAGAAGAGAGCAAAAAAAGAGAAAATTTTGAAAAGAGAAAGGAAGCTAAAGAGGGCCGGAAAATATAAAATATCAATATATATATATATAGAGGAGAAAGGGAGATATATATAATGTGTAGTAAGTCAGGCTAACAACAACTCCATCTCATCTACGGGACGGGGTGACCCTGCATGAGACAGGCAGCAGGGAGTTACCTGCATGTGAAACATCATGAGTTCGTTGGCTAGACTGTTCCGGTATTGGATGTCAATCACTTTTTTATACATCAATGACTGGTGTGAGTGAGAAACAGGAAGAAATTCAATTTTCAAAGGCTCACGTCTAGACAAAAGTAGAAACTTGAAAAGCATTCTTCCCCCGACACCCCGCTCCTCCCTTCCCCCTGATGCTCCCTAAGAACACGAGAGAGAGACGACTAAAAGCTGTAAAAATGGTCAGTGCTGAGTTTATGGCCATCTCAGGAGAAGCAGAGCTGCAGATAGGAAGCAACAACAAATGTAATAGTCTCTATGGGACGACTTATTAATATGCCACTCTTGGGACCTGTGGAGAAATTGCTGTAACTGACAAAACTAATCAAGGGTTTGTAAGGAAAAGGATTCAAAACTATCGATGCACATATTGCATGTATGAATGTATGGAGGTAGTTTGTATGTATGTATGTATGTATGTATGTATGTATGTATGTATGTATGTATGTGTGTATGTATGTGTGTATGTATGTATGTATGTATGTATGTATGTATGTATGTATGTATGTATGTATGTATGTATGTATGTATGTATGTATGTATGTATGTAAGTAAGTAAGTAAGTAAGTATGGATGGATGGATTTATGCATAATAATGATATAA
Organism: Doris montereyensis; assembly: GCA_037039925.1. Taxonomy (NCBI): domain Eukaryota; kingdom Metazoa; phylum Mollusca; class Gastropoda; order Nudibranchia; family Dorididae; genus Doris; species Doris montereyensis. Next base: position 143,074 of record JAXRKP010000368.1, on the reverse strand, counting down.
CGATACAGCTTCAATGATCGAATGAAAAAGACGGAAATATTATTATATCATGATCAAACTATAAAAATAAACAGAAAGAAAATGAGTTGGTAGAATAAAGTAGCTGGAAAGAATATAAAAGGCAGTAAGTAACCATAGAGAACAATCGTATACAATGAAATGCATAGAAGTTAAAACATCTTTTTCTCTTGCTTGCATTATAAATAAAATTTACAATTCGTTTGAAAATCAAATATTACTGTCTTTTGTTTAGACATGGATTAATTGCATCCCTTTGAAAACACTCATTTTTTTTTTTCTTCTCTTTCGTTTTGCTTTATTCTCTTTACGCATTAAAGTAATTATCCTTCAAGGCCTATACAGCTCATGGATCTTGAGCTTATCCTTGTTTCTACGATGTGAAGTGGAACAGGTGATAATAAACTACCGCACGGGTAGGACGCTGGTCCATCGCAGATCTTACTCGCCAGCATTGGCAATTGGATTAAATGGGAAAATACATGTTAAAAGTCTTTCCCTGGGAGCATCATGTGGGACCTAACATTGTCAGGATTCGAACCTAAAACATAACAATTCAAAGTCCAGCAGCCTCACTGCTATGCCAGTGACATCCCATATTTCTCTTGAGCACATTTTATGATTAAAAATCAAATCTTATTACTCACTTTATTGATAACTAATGAACGAAAGAAATTGTAGGACATGCATCTTTTGACTCCATGAGCATTACTTACATGGCTAATGGAAATGCAGCAGTAAACAGCAAACGCTGAGGCAATGTCTTCATCAAAAACGGTAAAATATTGAAATGTCTTCTTGTTACACAACTGTGCCACACCCAATACAACTCCTGAAACAGAATGAAGATAAAAAAGGAAATTGTTTTTACAGGATTTCCATTTAGTTGGATGATAAAAGTTATTTTATCGTTTTTTGTTTTTCATACACTTTGGCCAGTATCAGACCAAAACAGTTACGAAAGCAGAATGTTAAAAATAATATGGTGACTGCTATGTGACTGAAAACGTTTAATTATAAAATTTTTATTTTTTTATTATCAAACATAGATCTGCATTGTTTGAATCCACTATGAATTAGATAATAAGTAGTCATTTCACAGACTTAATTCTTCTAGCTATCATTGAATAAAATCTTCAACATTTAATGCATGAAAATTTTAGCCTAAAAATCAAAGTACATGTACTTTGGAAAAATAAATGTGCATGAAAAAGTGTATCAGTCATTACAAAGCTCTCCGGTCATCCTTGTGTAAATTTCTATCTTCCTGGAAATGACTAATTATCCTTTCATCCAATTTTTTTTCTTTCGTTTCCTCTATACTTCTTCCTATTATTATAATCATGTTTTTTCACTCCATTTCTCGTGTCAGAATTGTCTAATGAATTTTATCATTTTTTCTTGTTCATTTTCTTGAGGTCAAACTTACCTTCTTCATCTTTGATTGGGAAGCACAATATATTTCTGAAGAGTAAAAGCAGAATTCAAAAGTTGAAGTTCTCAAGCAAAACAGATTGAGACAGGCTTTCTTTCAAAATATTATATAGAATTAAATATTTTCAGATAAATCACTTGTTACAGAAGAGCTTTCTGCTATCTATTTTGGTTCTCTAAAAGAAAACCGAAGGAGGAAAATACAAATCTTGTCTTTGAAACTATTAATATCTAGGTATAAGTGTATTTTATATTGATTTTTGTATGTCCTATCCTGTACCTAACTTAATAAACAAATAAACCAAATGAAGAGGTAAACTACAGATTATTTTCTCATATATCTGTTCTAAAATAAAAATGACTTCTTACAAGGAGGTACTTCATGAATAAGCACACACACACACACACACACACACACACAAATCTCCTCCACCCCATTCATTCTAGAAAGCAACAACTCCCCCCCCCCCCAAAAAAAAAGCCTCCATGAGTTCATCTTTCCTCTATCCCTCCACTTTCCTAATTCTATTGAATAAAAAAATAATTACATCAGTATTACCCCCCCCCCCCCCTCCACATATCCTTCTCCTTCACCATCATTATCCACACATACACATTGACAACACCTTACTAATAGACATATAAATCTACTAATTTTAGTAATAAGGCTATCGTAGATCAGATACCAGTTTAACACAAATTTGCAGAAAAAAACAACCCAGAGCTGCCTTGACTTTTTTAAGAAAAAAACATGTGATAAAAACAGCAAGGACAAATCCACTTATCTATTATGAAGCAGGAATAAAGGCAATAAATTATTTGCAAATACTGGGGAGGAAAAACAATAAACAAATTTTGTGAAAGATTTTTCTCTTTTCTTCCTCCTAATGTTATGGAACATAAACATTTCTTTTATTTGTTGTTTTTTTTAATGTCCTCTAAGCATTGTTACAGTAATATCTTATCAGGGTGTTCTTAAAAATGTGAGTACCTTGTACGGAAACCGGTTGAATCATCAATGCCACGGTAAAACAGAGGGTGAGAGTAGGCATCTCGAATGTTGAGAAGTTTACCTGAGGAGTTAGAAAATTTATTTATGATTTGAATTTTGTGCTATGAGATGATCACAACTAAAAGAGCAAATCCACTCAGAACTTTTCGTCATAGAAGTCAAATAAATTTAAAGAGAAAAAGTTCGAAATCTTTGATACATCAGTCATATCTCAAAATTAATTAGTAAAAATAAATAAATGTGGCACCCAAATCGCATTTGAATCATTTGTGAATTATAAATCAATATTACCCTCCTATATAGTAGAAGGTCGCTACAGTTTGAAAAACTGGAAGTATTTTTAGACACCTTTGTAGGGGTACATTGCACAACAAGGGTCATGGACTACTTTTCTTGACGTAAACCAAGATTTGTTATCAACTAGTCCCCCAGCTTTCTTGGCCTAATAATCCTCAAAGAAATGGATATTACATCTCAAGACTTTACACTCAGATCTGGATGTCTATCTGCCAGTCTAGATAGATCTAGATCTAAAATCTACATAAATATCTAGATCTAGTGCAGTCTATCCTTCTTCATAATAACTGACAAACTCAAGTCTTAAGTATTACTCTCAGCACGCATATTTTGATTAAACCCAAAATATTAATGTAATCCGAAACAAAAATAGTTCTAGATAAATCTAGCACTTCATAAGATTCTTAACCTTAGATATCCACATGTAGATTTCTTAGATCTAGATCTAGATTGCTTGAATCAAAGCCTCATAAATAGTAGAAAATCAAAAAACTTGGAGAAAAGAGTCCATTTTGGGGACGGGGGTTATTATAATGTGCCGCTGCATGGTGCATCTCATACAATTTTGGGAATTATCCGCCACTAACTAGATTATAATATCTACACATGTACTGGAAACATGTATGCAGACAACAAACATAAAGAAAATGAGACATAGAAATGTGACTTTCTTGTTAGAAATTTTAGGAATACATCTGAAAATGAATGAATTTTCATGTGGCTGTTTAAGTGGAAACATAAAAGAAATGATTTGAAGCACATAGTTTGCTGTGTTTAAAAAAATTATTTATCATAAAAGACACTCGACCTGTTTTTCTTTCCACCCCCTTAAATATAGGTTTGGTTTTTCCAAGTTGATTGAACAACGCCTATTAGCACAACAGTGTATGTGTATGTCAGAAAATGAGGTAAAAGTGACGTGATGGCCACAGAAAAGAATACCTTTGACACTTCTGTCATTCTAGAGGTGTAAAGGTGTTAGGAACGCCATGAAACACAAAGGAACAAAAGAAGTTAACTTACCTGTGGTAGCAACATGACCAGCAATACCTTGGGTCTTGGGAAGCCTGATTTCCCCTTGAACCTAAATGAACAGGCAAAGTAACGAGATTTTAAATTCGCCAGACAGAGATAACATAACATGAATGACAGAAGAATGCCACTTCTTTTTTTTTTTGTATTTTTCACGTACAATAAATTTTTATATTTGCGCTACAAAATAACAGTGGTTTGGTTGACAGAAACTGAAAGGCAAAACTAAGTGTTAAGACAATATAACCCCCCCCCCCCCCCCAAAAAAAAAACCGGAAAAAAATAAAAAATGAAAGAAGGAATTACAAAACTGAAAATCATTTTATGCCATCTTTGGTGTCCCCCCATATGTTACAGCCCAATAAACAATGAAAGACAACATGCCCCACTCCATTTCTCCTTTCCCGGTGCCGGCCAAACCACATGTGAAAGAAGAAATAAATTTCCAAATACAAATAAGATTAAAAATGTCTACTTCTGTAAGTGAGAGACACGTAAAGCCCCAAACCTATTTTGACAGTTTATCACAATTTCACTGAACATAAGAGAGTATTGTTATCCAGACAATACAACTCAAGCACCTTTCTATCACTATGGGATGACTACTCAACTCTTTTCCTTGACTGTTTTTGTGTGAATTATGGTATTTTTTTTCTTTTCTCTTTTTGCATGATTGCAGAAACGCTAGGATCATTCTCATTATGTTGTATATTAATTTCATCAAATGACTTTCAAGATATTGCCTACGCTTTGCTTAGACTGGACTATTCTCATTGTAATTATATGATCTTGTGTAACTTCTAAGAAAATGGATAGAGTAGACAACTGTGCGGATATAGCCATGAAACACTCAATACAAAGAGCGAAGGAGGCACAAATCACACAACGAAGAAAACATTAAAATATCAAGTGGAATGCCTTTCAAATATATGATAAAGAATATCTTTTGATCTTTGAATGAAAAAGATAAATAAAATTTTAAGATTGAAAAAGAAAAGAAGACAATTTGGATATGGTGTAAAATGACTGACTAATGAAACTAAAGTGAAGGATGTGAAGGACGAAGCTAACTACCTGTCTAAAATTCCTAAATCACCTAAAGCTATGACAAAGACGGTAATCAAATCACTGCGCTTTCTAAATGGCTATGTGCAACTTGTTGACATTAATTTGTGTATTGTTAAATCATGTCTAATATAAACTATTTGGAAACATAACCACGTTCATAAGCCAAAATTGTGATTGATCTACTTCTAAACACATTGCTCACTTTGCTCATTCTGATCTAAAATATTTTTATCCTCTACCAGGGCACTTGAAGAAAATGAACATCTCATTGAATCAATCATGCATGATGGATAAACTGCAAAAGTGCAACAAAAAAACCTCTCTCATTTTCCCAATGGCATTTATATTGATGCATAAAATATCAACTGCAAAGAAAAACTTAGAAGGTGGAAAAAACTAAAGCTGAATTTCCCTTGAAAACTAAACTTAATGCAAATGAGAGAAAAAATCTATGAACTTCTGACCTATCATTAATAAAAGGAGTGATAAAAACTGATTAACATGTAGACAAGAGTAGATAAAGGCATGTGCATAATATACCTGTGCCTAATTGGATATAAAAATGAAACAAAAACCAAAAAGGAAGAAATTCCTCTTGTAAGAAATGTTCAAGAAGACAAAATAATGATTTGCCATATAATATGCAGTGTGAAACTGGAATAAAATTTTTATAAAAACCCCCAAAAAACAAAACAAACTGGTGAAATCCAATCAAATTAATTTCAAGAGAAGAACAGAGGAAAACTGTTCCAACAAACTTCAAATCAAGAGAGAGATCCCACCTGTATGCCTGGAAACTCGCCTAGAGAATGAAGCCAGTTTTGATACTCATCCACTGTCACAACGTGAATACCCTTAATGAATTAATGTAACAATTTCAGTTATAAAGAAGTAAGTTCCTTCAAAGCCATTAAGGCCCGTAGAGACAGAGCTTATCCTAAAGAAGGCTGAGTGATTTTATTACAACTTTTTGTCAAAGGCAATCTAGAGCTTTAATGGTAGCCTTAGTTAATCCACAATTATCCCATAATAACTTTTAGTTGATGGTGCCTTAGAATCATGGGCCATTCATATAAAATTATTATTTCAGCCAGAAGATAGAAAGATAGATATACAGAAAGAAAGAAAGACAGATAGGTAGATAGATAGATAGATAGTTAGAAAGATGGATAAACATATATATAGATAGATAGAGATAGAGATAGAGATATATATATATATATATATATATATATAGAGAGAGAGAGAGAGAGAGAGAGAGAGAGAGAGAGAGAGAGAGAGAGAGAGAGAGAGAGAGAGAGAGAGAGAGAGAGAGAGAGAGAGAGAGAGAGAGAGAGAGAGAGAGAGAGAGAGAGAGAGAGAGAGAGAGAGAAAGAGAGAGAGAGAGAGAGAGAGAGAGAGAGAGAGAGAGAGAGAGAGAGAGAGAGAGAGAGAGAGACAGACAGAGACAGACAGACAGACAGACAGACAGACAGAGAGAGACAGACAGACAAACAGAGAGACAGAGACAGACAGAGGATAGACAGAGAGAGAAGATAGAAAGATAGATAAATATATATATATATATATATATATATATATATATAGATATATATATATATATATATATATATATATATATATATATATATATATATATATATATATATATATATAGAGAGAGAGAGAGAGAGAGAGAAAAGAGAGAGAGAGAAAGAGAGAGAAAGAGAAAGAGAGATAGATTGAGAGAGAGAGAGAGAGAGAGAGAGAGAGAGAGAGAGAGAGAGAGAGAGAGAGAGAGAGAGAGAGAGAGAGAGAGAGAGAGAGAGAGAGAGAGAGAGAGAGAGAGAGAGAGAGAGAGAGAGAGAGAGAGAGAGAGAGAGAGAGAGAGAGAGAGAGAGAGAGAGAGAGAGAGAGAGAGAGAGACAGAGACAGAGACAGAGACAGAGACAGAGAGAGAGAGAGAGAGAGAGAGGTAGACAGAGGCAGGCAGGTGGAGAGACAAGACAGACAGACAGGCAGGCAGGTGGAGAGACAAGACAGACAGACAGACAGACACACACACACACACACACACATACTGACTCAAAGGCAAAAAGCAAAAAGGAGGCAGTAATATATATTTCAAAAAAGAATCTGTCTGTTTCAGTCTGTTTAAGGTCAAATTGAGAGCTGTATTGTAAAAGATGAAATGCAACTGTTAAAGAATACAACCAGAAAGTAAGAAGGTTCAGTTGATCATAATTGCATGATTGTTTTTTTCGGGGTTTTTTTCCTTCCTCTTCCCACTCAATATCTCTTCAACTCATTTGGTCTTGAAATTGTGATAATAATGTTTCTTAGTTTGCTTCTTTAGAACATCATGTTTTTTTCTTGGCTATCAGCTTTTAACTTTTTATCTATTCTACTCATTTGGATAAAGATTTTGTTTGTTTTTCTTATTATTATTTTGCTTCTTTAGAACATATCATATGGGTTTTTCTCGATTTGTTTCTACTCCACATTTATTTTGCTGACTTAGATTAAAATCTTACAAATGTGTTTCTACATCGCTTCTCCAGAACTTTGATTGCTTTGTCTTTTTCCGTTTCCACTCCATATTTGTTTTATTAATTTACATTATAATTTTGATAGCTATATATTCAACGTTTGACTCCATAAGAACAAGAAACAAAAATGAAACTTTCAGTGTGCTCTACAATCATGGGTTTGGTAATATTCTACGACAAATCAAGGCCAAAATGATGTAGAAATACCGCCACTAAGCCAAACCAATGCGATAAGATCAACTAGATAACAAAAACAATAATAGCCAGAAAATTCGAAATGATAAATATAAAAATAACTCTAGAAATATGTGATGAAGAATATAAACACACTCAAAAATTGAGCGTTAAACAACAAAATTGCTTTATGATATACATTTTGAGGACATTCTGAGGACATAAGCCCTATCTATGAATAACTTTCACATCATTAATCTTTAAAATATTTATTACAAATCTATTAAAAAAAAGAAGAATAAAACTACTGGTGAAACTAATTTACTGGGGAAAGAAATGAGAACATAAATAATAATATGATTCCTATGGATATGAAATGACTAATTGATTGGATTTGCAGTAGAAAAATATCAAATAGCTGATGCAACATTAGGAAGTTAAAGCCTTGATTATCCTAGTGGTGCCAACGGAAGCGCTCAGCATAATTCGGTTCATGTCCTGCACGCACAGAGGGGCATAATGGAATGAAAATAACTTGGTGAATAACAAACAACAGTCCGTTCTTTACAAAACTGTGTTTTGATTTACTAAAAGCACATTGCAGTGCAGTGTGTTCAAGCTTTGGTGTTTCACATTTCAACAAAACAAAGCAACCCTTTCAAAATCTCCCTGAAAAAAATCAACATCAACTGAATTTTATTAGACTCTGTAACTCAGTAGTGTCACTTTCTATTTAAATTTCTGCTAAAATTTAATTCCTTATTAAACCATAACGCACCTCTCATTGAAAACCCAAACTCACATGACGAAAAAAGATTCTTAACAACCAATACAAAGAAACGAACAAAAAAGTTTAAAAAAAACAGATAAAAAACCTAAGGGAATAGCAAAAGCACTGCAAAACTATTGGAAGAATAAAAATTGGTATAAACAAAATTATATCTCTCATATGATACAGAAAAAATTGACCAAAAAATATGAATGCATTTATCCTGCAAAATGAGATTATTGAAATCAGAGGTTAAAGTGAGAGAAAGCCTCAACATTTCATAAATTTAATGCAGCCCTTACCTAAAACATACTATTAAGATACCAAATTTAAGAATGACATTCACACCTATAATTATCTACTTTATAAATAACCCCTTTGCCCTATTTAAGGAAATAAATTTCATTTCATGAGAACAAGAGTTTGTCTTTTTTTTACAAAAGATTTACCTGTGTTAATGCTTCTACAAAATAAATAAAACAAATCCATGACAGGTCAGGAACTTACTTCCATGAACTGTTACTTAAGGTTTAACTCTTAAAAAGCTTATAAGTAACAAAGAAATCTTTGAAATAAATCGAAGCGCTACAATTACAGACTAATGAGAGGCTCTCTCTCTCTCTCTCTCTCTCTCTCTCTCTGTCTCACTCTCTCTCTCTCTCTCTGTCTCTGTCTCTGTCTCTGTCTCTGTCTCTGTCTCTCTCTCTCTCTCTCTCTCTCTCTCTCTCTCTCTCTCTCTCTCAGAGTTAATGTTCCTGATCTCTAGAAGCAAACATAAAGGTGGGAGACAACGAAGCAAAAATGATCATGCACAGCTATTGACCTAATGGCAAGCAAATGGCTACATACCCCTGCACCATACTGCCACTGAAAACAAAAGCCAGACGAATGGATGGGCCACATGTATTTCCATTCAGGAATCTTGAATGTCATTTTTTTTTTCACTACTCTTTGTACCCAAAACCACCCATCATCCCCTCCCTATTAAACGTTTCCACAATTTATAAACTTAATCTACATATCGTGAAATTATACAATTTCTCTTGTAAAAAGAGCCAAAAATAAATTTAGAGAAAGATGATTGAAAATAATAAGCAAACCTTGGAATTAAATTGAGTGTTAGTGTTATGGGATATTAGAATTTAGCAATCTTCCTGCTGGTATATCAACATTTTACATTTGTTCTTTTTTTAAATCCCCCTTTTCAGTGTCAATTATTTCCCTTTGGTTGTGAACCCATCTAATGTTTATCTTTTTCTCTGTTCAGTATAGACATGGTAGCATTTGGGTTATATTATGCAAAAATATACCACAAAGGTAATTTCATAACATAAACATGCCTCATACACATCGACCACATGTATATAATAGACCCCACAATCTTTCTTTGCATTAAGCCTGATTATCATAGAATAGCAATCAATAAACCACCATCATCATTAAGCTGATGTTCAGTAGTTATGATTTGCTACATAATATGCTTAAACCCCATACAATAAGAAATATAATGTTATTTAATGACAAGCAAGTTGTGACACCATTTGGATTAGAATGAAAAAGATCCATGCAACTGAATCCATCTCCAACAATCTCCCTCCCTGACTCCTCCCCATAATAATATGAAAAGAGAAGTTCTAAGCACAGAAAAGGAAATGTAACAAGGATAAATGAAATTTAAGGAAATGAGAAACTCAACTGTTCACAGCATTGACAAGATTCTGCAGTCATTCTATCATATCTTGGAAAACCTTAAAGAGACCTTTCGAGTAAGAGCAATTTTTTTTTGCAAATATTGTTCCTTGGTAGGAAAACAAGGATTGACACATGACGCTGTCGCAAAACACAGATTGGGTGTGGTCAGTGTGAGTAATAAAATGGCTGATATCAAGTTCTATTCCAAATGTGTAAATAAAAAGTAGTCAAATTATCGTATAGGACCATCAATGACGTAGACGCATCATTGGCTCTCGAGATGCAGGAACATTTTCAAAATCTTAAGACTTGGTGGTCAATAGGAAGACACTCAGCCATCAATGGGGTCAGCAGCTCTCGCTTTTCAGTCTGTCAGCCTCCAAGCCAAATAAAATTGTTAAGTCCTATTATAAATACGCGCACTGACAGAAACACTCCAGAACTAAGGTGGTCAGCTATTGTGAAGGAGAAGAAACGCCAAAATCATGACATCATTTTGTACATTGGGCAACTTTTTCTCCAATAGTCTGCTTCCGAATTGGGTTTTCGTTTTTGTTTTTCAACCAACTTGGGAGTAAATGCACAATGTGCTTCAACTTGATCCGTGTTGTGATCAGATAAATCTAGTCTCAGTACTGCAATTGCCACAATTTTTGGATTTGCATACATTTATTCTGTGATCAGACAAAGGACCATGGCATTTGTCAAATTTTGAAGGATCAAGATGAATCAAATTTCATGATCCCACTCATGGTTTTCAAAGAATACAGTTTGAACATGCTGAAAGTTTCAGTAGAATATATTGCTTGTGGTTGCATCCTCGCAACCAGTTTGGAAATATACGTTTGCATGACGGTTGGGGTGGGTGGGGATGGGGGTTGGGTGGGAGGGGGAATGTCTTGAACTTAGATGACTCCAGCAAGATAATACTTTCTTTCCCAACTTCACAACGAATTCAGGTGGTCACAAACTCACCGATCCTTTGCTTTTCTATAAAAAGCCAGATTACATCTTTTCCGGTCTTGTCATTGATATGACAGAGACAATGTATTTGAGCATCAGTATTAAGCAGTGCAGAAGAGAAAAATCTTATGCATGGAAATAGTCCGTTTTCACATAGATCTTTGATCAGATCTAAAGGCTTCTTATTCTCATATCTAAAATATTCTTAAAGTCTTGGCCTTCAGGCATTATTAACTATCAATAGGACTGTAGATACACATATTTTGGACAGTACACACAGTACTGAGGCTTTCCCTGCTGTTAGAAAGTGATCTAGTCACTATGTCGATCTAAGGATCCATACACCACTAATTTAGAATACTTTGGCCAACAATAGAGTATATCATAGAAGAAAAGCGCAACACGATGTGTCTTTGTCCTGTGTGACATTAAGCTCCCTAAAACACTGCTTAGGCCACCTCACATGAAAGCTTTTATAAGCACCCACTTTTTAATTTCATTTGTTTTTAAGTCAAATGTGTAACATGTAGTTTGAATAAAGAAGAGTTTTAAGCTCAGAAAATTCAAAGCAGTTTTGAAAAAACCAAACCTTCTCTCATGGAACAAACAAGACATAATCATGCATTTACATGGGGGAATTGGGAATACACAATAAATGAACGTCATGATACGAAGAGTCAATTACAATAGCTAAAATTATGACAGAGAGTAAATGTTACAATATTAAAGCCTGGATGATACGTTTCTTGCATGATTTGAATATATTTCACAAAGGTCAATTTTTGCATGCATGTTTGATAAAAGGGGACAGATGAATAAATAAAGTCTGAGTTATTCTTCAACACGTAATTAAAGCACACATTACGTATGATTATACTGCCAAATATTGTAAACCATTTATGCTTATAATAAAACAATGCTTTTTTTTTTTTTTTTCATTCTCAACCCAACTCTGTGCATATTTTCATATCTCCATTTTTTCCTAGTTTAATTCCTGTGAGATTATGTAGCTCAGCACAGTTTTGTATTTAGCAGAACTAAGCAATGCAATGCCAAAAATCCCACTCAAAATCTGTGACTATCAATATACCATTAACTCTGAAACAATGATATTATGACAAATTTAAAAAGAACAATTAAAAAACCCAAGTGTTGTTGAAAAACAAGCACAACCCTCTTCTTTTCTAAAAACTTGTCAGCCTGTTAACGGTTACTGCCCCAAGAGCGTGCAACTTGTGCCATACCATTTAGTCACAAGGGGTAATCACTCTGGATAATCATCAACAGGTCCATCTGTGGACAATATCGCCTTCTGCAGCAAATAACGATTCCAAAAGTCATCAACTACTTATTTCAGTCTGTGACATGCACACGGTTAGTCAAACTGACAAAAAAGAGAAAGCCACTGGTGGTTTTGGGTCCCTTACATGCAGCACATGCTGTTCAGCTGGCACCCTCACCTCAAACGCAAGACACAGGCAAATGTGCAGTGTTCTCTGTGCAATCCTTGCAGCTAGCTCAAACGAATTATAAGCCAAGCTTATCAAGTTTGTAATGACCAGGATTTTACAGCCTTACAACCAAAAGTTAGTGAGGTGTAAACCAGCTTAATGCTTACGCAGGTCTCCTGAAGCAAGGTGCTTCAACTATTTCAATATTTCCTTACTGCTTTACTTCGGGTGGTAACTAAAAGTAAAAAAACTCTTGACAACAGCTAGAGAATCAATCACGTTTCATCACAACTTGGTTGAGAAGCCTTTGAAAAGATTAGTAAAAGAAAATCCAAACGAAAAAAAATCCACAAGGCATGAGAGGAAAGAATTAATAGCTAAGAGAGGGTTAGAGACAGATATCTACCAAACAAAAGTTTGTCAAAAATATTTTTATCTCCTCATAGAAAGAAAATCAACTGTGGAGTAAAGAACGATCAGCGAGGTTTAGTAACTCTACATGAGAAGGGAAAAAAATCATCTTTCATTTATGACTGAAAACAGACAGACTTGTTATCATTTCAAGAAAAAAATTCAAAGGAAACAGAGATTAAAAAAATTAAAAGAAATGTGAGTTGCCAGAAAAATGGTAAAACTTTAGATTCTGAACAACAATCGGTCCAAGATGCTTTACATCATAGCAGAGCAACGGGCAGCAGCTTTAAACAGGAGACCTTATATTAGCCATAAAAAAGGAGAATTCTAGCCGTGTGCCTAAGGACACACTCTGAGACTAACAATGAGCAGCTTACGCGTTCATTTGCACCCTGTCTGGTCCTTAGATAGTTAAGCAAACGCTGTAATGCAAATATAGACAAAGAACCATCAAGGAAGCTGTCTTTTGTTTCGAGGCACAGAGAGGTAGGCAATTGCATTTCAAGCCTTAAATTTTGTACAAGAGCTCATTACCAGAGACAAAAATAACTAATTGTATCAAAGTTCATAAATAGACTGAGCTCTTTTACATAATGGTAAACTTAAAAAATAAAAATGACTTGCAAAGAGACGTCGAGTAGAATGAATTGATTATTATAATTATCACTGTGATAATAACAATAATTGTAATAACAAGCATAATATTAATGACAATAATAATAATAATATAATAAGAAGAATAACAGTACCTCTTTTACTATTACGACTAGTCTTGCTGCTTCTTCTCCTTTTTGTTCTTCCTTTTCTTTGTTCTTCCTCTTTTTCTCACCATTATTATAATTATCATCATTATTGTCATCATCATTATCATCATCATCATCTTCAACCATATCATCATTATCATCGTTATTAATTATAACTCTATAATTGCATTATCATTAATGCTAATGAGGACAGTGAAAGATATATATACAGACAAGTAATGAATCTTGAAGAATGAAAAAGAGAATGGGAAGGAATTATGAGGTAAAAAGAAGGAAACTTGAGGCAGGTCAGAATGAGAGATCATCTAGATCCCCATGGAGATGGAAAGTAAAGGTAATGTTGCCATATTCTCTTTTTTATTATAGAGATTTCAATTGTTTACTCGACCAATACAGACTTGCTGGATAAAAAGATCATGTGAAAGCAAGCACAAACTTTCCTTGTAAAATAACTTCAGTTAAATAAATAGAAGTTAGAGTAAACCAAAAACATAACGATGTGTGAAAATAAAAATATATGCATATATATATTTTTTTATGTGTATGTCAGTATGCATATGTCAGTATGTATGTATGCATATGTATGTGTGTGTGTACAAATGTATGTATGTATGTATGTATGATTGTATGTATATGCGTATATGTTTATATGTGTGTATGCATGTATGTCGTGTATGTATTTTATATGTTGTAAGTATGTATTTTATATGTACTATGTATGAATGCAGATATGTATATCATGTATATTATGTATGCTTATATGTATTCATGAATGTGTGCATGTACACATATATGTATGTATGTACAAGCATGTATATATGTATGTATGTATGTATGTATGTATGTATATATGTACATATGTGTGTATGTCTGTCTGTATGTATGTATGAGTATGTGTATGTATGTATGTATGTATGTATGTATGTATGTATGTATGTATGTATGTATGTATGTATGTATACAGAACTAATCCATGCTACAACCTCACCTTTCGATAAGGTACATAGGCAATATGTACCATACAATATCAAACTTGAATATTGTGATACATCAAGGACACAATAACATTATGAATCATAATATGCCATAACTAAATATTATGGGGTATCAATGACAAAGCATTACAATTGTTGTGTGTATACTGACCAAACATAGAATTAGATAGCTTTATTTTCAGCAGGCCTCTCTTTAACAAGCAGCTTCATTGATAATTCTTTTTTAATTTCGTATAAAGCGTGAGATAATTCTGATTGTACTAAGCAGCTGTTACTAATTACATGAATGAAAAATGAACATTTCCAATCAAGTTTACATTACTGCATACTTTTTTTCTACTTATTTGGCTGACAAAATTAAAGCTGCATAGACTAACTATGCTTCACTATATGCCCTGTTGAAAGAAGGGTATGCTTTATCTCTACGATACCTACATTTCTGATCTTGCCAAAACAAAGACGAATACAAATTGTGGAAATTAATTTTTTTTAAAGTTTACTTTCCATAGAAAATGAAATGTCCAGATGGAACAAAGTTGACTCTCAAAAGTCATTAGATTTCACAAATTATAATGATTTGTCTGTCATTTACACACTCAAGCATCTGAAACTTGGATAAAATCTGTACAACGAGTGTAAATTAAGGTCCTGGGCTTATCACTTGCAAGGAATGCTATTGTGCTCACTACAGGGTATAATCATCACACCTATATGCAGATTATCTTATTTTCAACATCGTAGCTTAAAAAATTCAAAACAAAACATTCATATCATGAATTCTATAAACTGTTTCATATGATGCCTATACAGAAAACATGCTATAGAAGCGTTTTGGCTTGCTTCTATGTCTGAGACGTTGTAGCTAGAAGATGTGTATAGAAATAAGGAACTGCACTGTCAAAAATACCAGCACTAAAATATTCTCACTTTCAGGACTAAGACTTCACTACTGGCATATATTTCATAAAAAGAACAAAGGGCTGTTTTCTATTAATCTCTTCACTGTATTTTATGCATAGATATCACAACTCACACATACGCCTTACGTTTCATCCTCATTTAATAAGGATGTCTTAATAAAAGGTGATTCTTAAAAAATGTAAAAAATCTAATATGAAAACTAAACACTACTTTCCTTCTTAAAAACAAACCCAACAAAAATACCTGTGTTGCATACAAAATTTGAAAGAAATAGACTAAGGCATGAATAATAAATAAAGTTTTAACTTTGAATATTTGTTTAAAAACTGTTTTTGAAATTTGAAAACAACAGTAGAAATTCACTGAACTTCCAACTGTATCTATTAAACACCCTTAACTTCACATGTGACCCACTTTTCTCCTTCTCATCTACATCTCATTTATTAAACACAATTTTGGTTTCTGAATAATCACTGATAAACACCATGCATAAAAAAACTAAAACAACAACCCTGATACAATAAAACAAATGGAACGAAATGACATGCGCAACAACGCTGGGAAAGAAAGTACAGACTGGGAAAATGGCGGAGACACAACATTGACGTATCATGCTCATTTAACATAGGAAGCTCTGGCCTTACACAAAAATTATAATTTAAAAAACAAAACAAAAAAACCAAATTGCTTCAAGTCATCAAAAGTGGTCTCCCCTTCTCACTTCTTACCTTTTGTCGTATTATCTACTTTCCAGTAGGCTAGCTTTGCTATGAGTCATCTCAAAGATGCTGTTTGCAATTTTATTTAACTGTTTGTTTAATTCCTCAAGGTGTAAAAAAAAAAGAAGTGAAAGCATTATATTAAAAAATTCCAAGAGGGACAAAAAAAAACGAAAATATTTACAAAAACTTAAACACACACACACAAAAAAAAAGAAAAAAAGATTTGGAGTAAGTGACATGTTTTGCTTGGAAAGACTAACCTCTTTGTCATCAGCAGTGATGCCGTCAAACACCATGGCCACAAGCTCATCTGAGTCTTTGTCAAGGAGAAACACAGAGCACCTATAATAAACCCAAACATTTGTTATAATTAATGATCTGCAATATTGCCTTGAGATCATCGCCATGGTGGACAGGGTTACTTCAAAGAAAGAAACAAACAAATTATAGCCAATTGCTGACACATCATGGCCAATTGCTGATGATTTAAAACATGTTTATCATATACGTATTATATAATTAAATATACACATACACAAATAGATTTTTCTTTCCCTCTCCACTGAGATAAAAACAAGCTCCAAGATCCTTTAACATAAAATAAAACAAGCCATGAGAAATGAATGGAAAAGTAAAAATACGTGTAAATATTCTTGAGAATAAATAATAATTGATAAATTAATTCATTATTTTGAACCGCTCATCATATCACTAGAGATTAAATAATGTCTCATCCAATCTTCAGCAAAACCCTGTTTCATTCTTTAGCCAATAATATCATTCTTGTCCTCCACAAGTCACAAACCTCTCGGCATCTGTCAGGTTCCGTGCCTCTTGCATGATCTCCTTAATAATTTGGTGAGGTCATCTGGCAATCAAACGATAAGAAAGAAAGATAAAATTATTGTTCTCATATTACCTTAATTTGTTACTTTCACATTGTTAAATAGGTGCTCAAATACTTATTGCGAAAGAAAGAATAAATGTAAAACATTGTAGAAGAGACCAACATCTTTCCCAAAAATAATAATCCTATTGACTTAGTTCATTGACAAAAAAATAAGAAAGAACTAGCTTATCCCTTTAACATCAAAGGAGATTAAGGTGATGTTAAAGAAACTGTCATGGTAAGGGCACATTGCAAATTAAGGAAGGAAAATAGAAAACCTACAAAATGGAAACAGGAAGAAATATTTTTGAGCTTTTATTACGATAATCTTTCAAACAAAAATACTGCATGAATCTTCTTTTTCTCCACGTGACATAGTAATTAACTGCAACAAGAATCTTACAAGAGAAAAATAGTAAAAGATGAAATAATTAAAATTTAAAATAAAAGATGAAATGCCAAGATAACCTTATTTGGAAGGCAATAAATACAAACATACACAGATGGAGAAAGTGAGAGAGAGAGAGAGAGAGAGAGAGAGAAGAGAGAGAGAGAGAGAGAGAGAGAGAGAGAGAGAGAGAGAGAGAGAGAGAGAGAGAGAGAGAGAGAGAGAGAGAGAGAGAGAGAGAGAGAGAGAGGGAGAGAGAGAGAGAGAGAGAGAGAGAGAGAGAGAGAGAGAGAGAGAGAGAGAGAGAGAGAGAGACAGACAGACAGACAGACAGACAGACAGACAGACAGACAGACAGAGACAGACAGACAGACAGAGTCGGACAGATGGAGAGGGGAGACAGACAGAGACAGAGACAGACAGACAGAGATAGAAAGACATAGACAAGCAGACAGAAAAACAGAGACAAGCAGACAGAAAGAAAGAGATAGAGACAGAGAAAAGAGGGCGACAAAGGGAGAGAGAGATCGCAGTGCGGGAAAGGGAATTATCATCAGACAACTTCCTTCTACAAATGTGAATTTATTGATGGAAAAATTCTGTAAAAAGTCCAGTTTTACATTTCATTCAACATAACCCTGTGTGGAAGGGTTACTAACATATTTTATTCTTTTGATTTGTGGCAATAAATCTTCGAAATCTAGCAGGTCGCAAAAATCTATTCAACGTCAACAAGAACATCCCCCTCCCCCAGCAAATTGAACTTCAAAAGCCGATATGAAGCGCCAAAACTGAAAGCACAGCTCAAATCAGGGCTTCAGTCAGGATGTTTTTAGGGACTGTTCGATTACATTTAGATAAATATTTTAATACATTCCTTTGTAACTGTTTCATTGTGGTCATGGACTTAAAGTGATTTTATCAGAAAAAGAGCTAGTGTTTTAATTGTGGCATTGAAAGAAATTAGTGTACTTTTAGCAGGTAAACAAAATAGGCAAACCTTTACAGAAGTTTCTGGGTTGTTGTTTTCCCCAAAAATTAACTTGAAATATTAGTTATGCTTTTATTTAAGTAACGTAACATGGTCTCAAGTATCCTGTCGAGCCCTGTTTTGATGTGCTGCAACACAACTTGTCTTAAACTTAGAATTCAAGTACTGTACCAAGGCTATCTGCAGTAACTCTAGCAGGCAAAGTCCCAATTATATCTGAAAACAGGACTTGACCTCTTTGCCTGAAATTATAAGAACTGAAGGCCCCCTGCTGGGGTGACTGAAAAGAGTGAGTGTTAGTACATTCTTTTTCATGGTCGTGCCTTCTCATGCTCATCGTATCATAACATTTCAGTTTATCTTGCAAGAAGGAAGTATCATAACAAGCGTCATTAAAATCACAATTTTCAGGTTTGTCGTCTTCATCACTATCTCTTCCATCTACAGATACGCTGGCCAGGAGGCATTCGTTTAACTTATTGTGAGAGTAGTTTTCCTCTGCCAACATGCCAGAACAGTTGCTAAAGTCAGTGCTGACCTGGGATTTATAGCAGAATGTGTCATCTAAAACACAATCCATAGTTTTGCTCATGTCATGGCAAAAGGGCGCACAAAATCTGCTTTCTTCTGATGCATTCTGGGTTGAATCATGCTGGACATCAAAGCAATTTTTTAAATCCTTTGTTCGCTTTAACTGAAAGGAACAGTGTGGGGAAATTTCTTGGTCCATTCTTGTATCATATTCAGTGTCCATGATTTGATCTAATGGATCACTCCCTGAAAGCATATATGATGTGTCTCTGTCTTTAACATAAGCCAGCTCTGTTTTACAAACATTCTGACATGTCAATTCATATGACTTTTCTTTGTCTTCATGCTGAGAGGAAACAACATCTTTATAAATATCATTATTCTCAGGTTTCTTTGGCTGACTGAATCTTAAATCATGAGTGAGCAAAGCAGCTCTGCTTTTCTTTGCCTCATTGGAAGAACAACTAATGCGATGAAATCCAGACAAATAATTGCTTTCAATATCTTTCATGTCGGTAGCATTGTCACACCAATTTTCTTCTATATTTTCAACCATGTCTCTGTAGGCTTCATTCTCTTCTCTCTCAATTTCAGAATGTCTATAAAAGGCAGATGATTCACAACGATGTTCTTTTTCAAATAATCCCTGGTACATATGAACATGATTATAACAATTGTCAAAATATCTCGTACAATTATTATTGGTACAAATGCTCCGTTCATCTTTGCTTTCTTTATCCTTTAACTCATCGATAACATCATCCGTTTGTGGAATCCATACAAATGTTCTGTTTAAATCATCCAAGTCTGATGACAGTTTAGAGCAACAATTGGCTTTTTGTTTCCCCTTACCTCCCTTGTCCACATAACCACTATTGTTTAAAAGATCATCCAACAGATCAAAGCCATAACAACCTTCTTGGAGTTTTTTCAGTTCTGCTAAAGTGCGAATTCTACTTGAGGTGTGATTTAAAATATCTGAGTCACTCTTCGAGCTTGATGAGTCAGTAATGAGTTGTTCACTGAGGACATCCACTGTATTCATGCCATCAGTGTAGGCCTCAGAGAAAGCATCCAGGTCATCATCAGAAGAAACAGCTGTAGTAATACCATTATCTTTGTTACTGACCAAATACTTTGGATCAGTGAGTTCTTTATGTAACGGTTCACCAGGCAAATCAATAACATCACTACCGCTTTCATCATCGATGATAAATGTCTCATTCAAAATGTTTTCTTCATCAGCATTGTTTATACCAAAGCTATCTTTTGTTCCTGTAGAATGGTGACTTATGATATCTGCATGATTTTCACTATACACCATTGAACACTGGGTTGAAGTTTCATCTTGGTAAACTGGGTAAACACTTTTCTCCAAAACAGCAACAGCTTGTTCCTTGGAAATGTTTTGGTTTGCAGGGTTATAAACAATGTCATGATTAGATGTATAATGAGCTGTATTCAAAACCCATTCCTGGATCGATTTCCTTTTTCTCTGTCTCAACATTTTCATTTGACGTGAAGAGGAGCTTGCTGTTTCCAATTGTGTCAACACTCTTTTGCTGTTCAGTAGTGTCCTTGAGATTTTTATCCTTCTTTCTATCACTAGCATTCTCAAAGCTTTCGACTGTCTGACCTGCATAATATGATAGCGGCTCAATTCCTGTACTTTCTAGATTTTTCTCAGGGATCTCATGCAATAGCTGATTATATGTGCAAACTTTGGTCAGAGGATGATTGTGATATGGCAAATTAGTCCCACACTGCTCTTGGCTTTTATCTTCAACTTTACCTTCCTCCAACTCTTGATTGGCATCGTCTTCATCTATGAAACTCAGAACGTAATATTTTGCACAAAATTCGGTTTGGAGGCTGTCTGTGCTTGTGTATGTGGTTTCCTCATGATGAGCTGTCAGGTTTTCAGGTGTTACAATAACATCATTTACCATCTCAGAAACTTCACCCTCTTGGTCGTGTAGCCATGATGGAATCTCAATCAGATCATTAGAGAGAGACAGGTTGTTGACATGCTTTTGGCTATTACAGGCATAGCCAATGGCTAGTGAACATTTGTCTAAGAGAATTTCTTCTTCATTAATATCCAATGAACTTGCATCAACTGAATTCAAAGCGTGTGCTTCATATTGAGGAGTGTTTTCACAATGCTCATAAGGACTAACATCTTGATCGACTGTTTGTGTTTCCGAAGCTATTGGCTTACAATGTCCTGTGGATAAAGAGCTGAATTTTTCATCCCCTTCATGACTATTTTGAAAACTTTCTTTCACTTGGGGACTTCTTTGAGTCTCTGTTGAATTCTCTGCATTATGATAATTAGTGACAAAGTTTGTGTCATCCTCACTGTCTATATGGATGCAAACAGAGACTTCCAATTGAAGTTCATCCATGCATGAACAAAATGCATTATTTGACAATCGTGTTGCATCTTCATCACTAGGTGCTATTGTCTTAGGGTCGTTTCTATCTTGTCTCATGGTTTCAAGCCACTCTTGATTTTCTTGTTCACCCCTTCAGAGTCAATTTCTTGCATACGCCCTGTAAAACGTTCCCTATTTTTTAACAAAGCTCTGAGGGTTTCATTTTCTTGTAAGTCTGTTTCAAGATCTCTATCTATTGGTATATCAGTAGCTATGTCTTTCTTTTTCTTTTTCACCTGGCATATGAACTTCATTGTCTTGGTTTTCAATTTCTTGAGTAAATGTCTTGATAATGTCCTTTTCTTGATGAACGGTAATTGATTCTTCATTTTTACGCTCCAAAGTGGCAAGTTCTGCACCTTCTCCCTTTGCTCATTTGATTCATTTTCACTTTCTCCAGTAAAGTCTTCAGTGTCTTCACTCTCCTCTGAGATGACAGGTAATTTGTCAAAATATCCAAACTGTGGCCGTGAGCTTCCAATGTTGATAAATGGATCATAATTAATTTCAATGGGAACAATTCCTTCATTTGCCAGTATATTTCCAGTATGATCTGAATTAACATCCAAAGTGGTTCCCATACATTTTTGAGGAGGTTCTTCAGAAACGTCTGCAATTTCATTGGTGCTTGGAGATCTGCATATTGCATCATGATTGTCATTCTTTGTACCATGATTAATTTCATCTAAAGAAGTTGGCAAGTCCTCATATTCATCTTTAGCAATGGGCAAAGCAGTGTAGCTGACAGTATCAGTGCTTTCACCAATCTCTGACAAAGGCATTTGATCAGCACTATTTCTGTGGCATAGTTCATGATCTTCATACTCATCAATTGAGGAAAACATCTCACAGCTTAATAACTCCTCATTACCATCATGATTAATATCATCTATAGGCTCTGTAAACAGTGTGTATTTCTCCACAGCTGGCTTTCTGAATGTCACAGACTTCTTGTTCTTTGAAGAGAGATGGCTGCTAAAAGTTTGTACATCTTGTTTTACAGGAGTAGATGAAAACTGAGCTAGCGAAAAGCTATCAGTATTATCTAAAAGCTGTAATCCCCTTGCAGATTTCCTTTAGAGGGACCACCGTATTCTTGACTGCTCACAGGGAGCATATTGAAAGAAAAGGAAGGGGATAGCATTGTTGCGGGGGACTTGATTGACAGAAAATCTGCACTTGTTTGGTTAAGATGATTGACGGCTGATAAACCTTTGTCCTTTCCGACAGAGATCATCTCATTGGAAGAGGAAGTTTGATATCCAGTCGCATCATTTTGTGTCAATGACTCGCTCTTGAGTGAATAGAAATGATCTTCAATATTCGTTTCAAAATCTGAAGAATGACAAATGCTTTCAGAAATGACAGTGTCACTAGTAACTGATACTCTTTGTGATTTATCTGCATACATGTAGGTGTTATCTTCCATGGACATAGGGCTGGCGTAAATGGTTGTATCTAATGAGCTTGAAAGGGGGGATGATTTAAAAAACTGCAGTTTCCGTCTTGCTCCTGAAAGAGGAGGCATACTACTGGGTGTATGAAAAGAATCAGAAAGTGCGTCTGATTTTATGAGTAGCCTTTCACATTTACACTTCTCTCCTTACCATTGGTATCAGTACTAGAACTATCAGTGTAATAGATTGAGTCCAATAGAACACTACGACAGCTTTCCTCATTATTCATTTCATCATTTGATGGTCTGTTATCATTCCCAACATACATATCTATTGTATGTATCTTTTCTGCGGCAGGAATTTCTTTTTCATGGGTCTGTATATGAGAAATATTCTTCATGTCAGATCCAAGGGTTGAAGTGCATTCAATTGATCTTTCTCTTTGAATCGTGGGTCCCAAAAAGATTGTTGAATTTTCAGACTCACTAGCACAAAATATATTTCTCTGTATGGCATCAAAAGGGTCACGATTCTCAGAAGTGACAAAGCTGTGATCAACATCTTTGACCAGAACTTCATTATTCTGTCTGATGGAGGATCTGTCATTTACAAGGAGTGTATTGTCATGGAAATATTTAGCTTGACTGTTAGCGCCATTAGAAAAAGCAAGACAATTCTGCTTGATTGAGTTATAGTCCTCTGTGTCAATGATAAAAGTCTTGCCTGTAGCCTCAGGTTCATTACTCCTTCTGGCAAAAAGTTTATTAGTTCCAAGAGGTTCCATTTGCTCTTCTCCAGAACTTGTACCTACACTTGTATTTACTTCCTTTGTAAGGGTACTGGATTTCATGTAAATTTCTTTCCAAGCACTGTGGGAACAATCCCTCAGATGTATCTCTTTATGGGTGATGGTGTTGTCTAAAGAAAGCTCAAAAATCCTCTCTTCATGAGCATCTGGGTTGTATGGAATAGCATCCATTCTTGCACTACTGACACTGTCTGCCCTATCTGAGATGGATTTGAAATGACTTCCTTTGTCATTGTTGGCTTGCTTATTCTCACAATCTTTTTCTCCCCTATAAACACAAACAGGAGGCTTAAGGGATGATGTTCTCAGTTGCTCAACCCTTCTTCGCACACTTTCAGATCTGTTGATGGCTAAAAGGCTATATTTCAAAGGTTGTCTTATTCTGATTCTCGGAGTTTCATCCTCACTCCAGTCCATATTACTAATATCAGCATCTAGAGCCTCATCTTCTCCACTCAGCAAATCACTTTCTCCATATAAAGTAACTGATGGAGTTGATGAGCACATACTTTGAATTGATGACTCGCTCTCTTCTGCTTTTTCTCGTCTTATGTCTTCCCCAGAACCAACTGAGCAGGTCTTGTCCAGGTCTGTGACACAATAATCCTATCCTCTTTGATAGACATGTCAGACAAGTTACTGACTATTTGGTCATTCACTTCATCATTGTCCGAGAGTACATAAGTGATATTATTGTTACCACAGCTGCTAACATTTATGTCAGAATATTTACTGCTGGATTTACAGGCACTCATATCTTCATTGCTATGTTCATTGTTCAAATTGTGGATGTCCAGACCTTCTTTGACATAATCTCCAGCCGTGTCACGAGGCATCTTAACCATTTTCAATTTATTGACATCAATGTCATCAGATGTGTAACTGTCTTCAGATTCGGCACCGTATTTATTATGACCCTTTTCACTGTCATCAATACTTTCAATGCTGTATGCATGTTTTCTAGCTTTGTTTTTTATGTCCACAGTTTCCACCTCTTCAACGTGTTGTTTAGTGTTGCCATCGACATAAACATTTTCATCTGCCTCATAGCTCATACAAGTCTTGCTTGAAGATTTACAAAATTCTTTATCTTCATATCTCTTCACGCTTCCTTGAAAATTGCATTGAGTAAAGGATGCAGGGTTAACATTGATTTTGTTGTCTATATTTCGATCAATGTTGCCAAGGTTGCCTATATTTCGATCAATGTTGCCAAGGTTGTCTATATTTGATCAATGTTGCCAAGGTTGTGTACATCTTGATCAATATTGTCAAGGTTGTCTACATCTTGATCAATGTTGTCAAGGTTGTCTACATCTTGATCAATATTGCCAAGGTCATCTTGATCAATGTTGTCTACATCTTGATCAATGTTGTCAAGGTTGTCTACATCTTGATCAATGTTATCAAGGTTGTCTACATCTTGATCAATGTTGTCAAGATTGTCTACATCTT
The DNA here is from genome assembly GCA_037039925.1 of Doris montereyensis. Classification (NCBI taxonomy): domain Eukaryota; kingdom Metazoa; phylum Mollusca; class Gastropoda; order Nudibranchia; family Dorididae; genus Doris; species Doris montereyensis. Next base: position 117,923 of record JAXRKP010000368.1, on the reverse strand, counting down.
GATCAATGTTGTCAAGGTTGTCTACATCTTGATCAATGTTGTCAAGGTTGTCTACATCTTGATCAATGTTGTCAAAGTTGTCTACATCTTGATCAATGTTGTCAAGGTTGTCTATATCTCGATCAATGTTCCCAAGGTTATCTGCATCTTGATCATTATTGCAAAGGTTGTCTACATCATGATCAATATTGCCAAGGTAATCTACATTCTGATCAATGTTACCAATGTTGTTCACATCTTGATCAATGTTACCAAAGTTGTCTACATCTTGATCAATGTTACCAAGGTTACCTACATCTTGATCAATGTTACCAAGGTTGTCTACATCTTGATCAATGTTACCAAAGTTGTCTACATCTTGATCAATGTTACCAAAGTTATCTACATCTTGATCAATGTTACCAAAGTTGTCTACATCTTGATCAATGTTACCAAAGTTGTCTACATCTTGATCAATGTCGCCAAAGTTATCTACATTTTGATCGATGTCACCAAGGCTGTCCATATCTTGATCAACGTTACCAAAGTTGTCTACATTTTGATCAATGTTATCAAGGCTGTTTACATCTTGAGGAATGTTGCCGAGGTTGTCAACATTCTGATCAATGTCACCAAGGTTGTCCATATCTTGATCAATGTTGCCAAGGTTATCTACATTTTGATCAATGTTATTAAAGTTGCCTCTATCTTGATTCATGTTGCCAGGGTTGTTTACATCTTGATCAATATTACCAAGGTTATCTACATTCTGATTAATGTTACCAAAGTTGTCTAAATCTTGATCGATGTTACCAAGGTTGTCTACATCTTGATCAATGTTGCCAAAGTTATCTACATTGGAATCAATGTCACCAAGACTGTCCACATTTTGATCAATGATAACAAAGTTGTCTACATTTTGATCAATGTTACCAGGGTTGTTGACATCTTGATCAATGTTGCCATAGCTGTGTACATCTTGATCAATGTTGCAAAGGTTGTCTACATATTGATCAATGTTGCCAAGGTTATTAAAATCTTGATTATTGCTGCCAAGGTTGTCTACATCTTGATCAATGTTACCAAAGTTGTCTACATCTTGATCCATGTTGCCAAGGTTACCTTCATCTTGATCAATGTTACCAAAGTTGTCTACATCTTGATCAATGTTACCAAAGTTGTCTACACCTTGATCAATGTTGCCAAGGTTATCTACATCTTGATCAATGTTACCAATGTTGTTTGTATCTTGATCAATGTTGCCAAGGTTATCTACATCTTGATCAATGTTGCCAAGGTTATATACATCTTTATCAATGTTGCCAAGGTTATCTACATCTTGATCAATGTTACCAAGGTTATCTACATCTTGATCAATGTTGCCAAGGTTGTCTACATCTTGATCAATGTTGCCAAGGTTGTCTACATCTTGATCAATGTTGCCAAAGTTGTCTGCATCTTGATCAATGTTGCCAAGGTTATCTATATCTTGATTAATATTACCAAAGTTGTCTACATCTTGATCAATGTTGCCAAAGTTGTCTACATCTTGATCAATGTTACCAAAGTTGTCTATATCTTGATCAATGTTGCCAAGGTTATCTATATCTTGATCAATGTTACCAAGGTTGTCTACATCTTGATCGATATTACCAAAATTGTCGACATCTTGATCAATGTTGCAAAGGTTATCTACATCTTGATCAATGTTGCCAAGGTTGTCTACACCTTGATCAATATTACCAAAGTTGTCTACATCTTGATCAATGTTGCCAAGGTTATCTACATCTTGATCAATGTTACCAGGGTTGTCTACATCTTGATTAATGTTGCCAAAGTTGTCTTGATATTGATCAATGTTACCAAGGTTGTCTACATCTTGATCAATGTTACCAAGGTTGTCTACATATTGATCAATGTTACCAAGGTTGTCTCATATTGATCAATGTTACTACATATTGATCAATGTTACCAAGGTTATCTACATATTGATCAATGTTGCAGATATCTCTGGATCTTGATCAATGTTACCAAGGTTATCTACATCTTGATCAATGTTGCAGATATTATCTAGATCTTGATCAATGTTACCAAGGTTGTCTACATCTTTGATCAATGTTTTGATCAATGTTGCAGACGTTATCTAGATCTTGATCAATGTTACCAAGGTTGTCTACATCAATGTTGCCAGGGTTGTCTACATTTTGATCAATTTGCAGACTTATCTATATCTTGATCAATGTTATCATGGTTGTCTACATCTTGATCAATGTTACCAAGATTGTTTACATCTTGGTGAATGTTATCATGGTTGTTTACATCTTGGTCAATGTTATCATGGTTGTTTATATCTTGATCAATGTTGCCAAGATTGTTTACATCTTGGTCAATGTTATCATGGTTGTCTACATCTTGATCAATGTTATCATGGTTGTTTATATCTTGATCAATGTTGCCAAGATTGTTTACATCTTGGTCAATGTTATCATGGTTGTCTATATCTTGACCAATGTTGCCAAGATTGTTTATATCTTGATCAATGTTGCCAAGATTGTTTACATCTTGGTCAATGTTATCAAGGTAGTTTACATCTTGACCAATTTTATCAAGATTATTTATATCTTGATCAATGTTTTCAAGATTGTTTGTATCTTGATTAATGTTATCAAGGTTGTTTACATCTTGATCACTGTTACCAAGGTTGTTTATATCTTGATCAATGTTGCCAAGGTTATCTACATCTTGATCAATGTTACCAATGTTGTGTATATCTTGATCATTGTTGCCAAGGTTGTCTACATCTTTATGAATGTTGCCAAGATTATTTACATCTCGATCAATGTTGCCAAGGTTGTCTACATCTTGATTAATGTTACTACGGTTATCTACACCTTGATCAGTGTTCCCGAAAGTGTCAACACCTTGATCAATGTTGCCAAGGTTGTTTACATCATAATCATCGTTGCCATGGCTTTCTTCATTCATATCATTGTAGTCATGATTATTTTCACCCAGATCATCGTTATCAAGGTTGTCGACATCCTGATGGTTTTTGTCAAGGTTGTATACATCCTGATAATTGTTGTCAAGGCTGTCATCATCTTGATATAAATTGTCAAGATTGACTAAGATCTGATTATTGTTGTCAAGGTTGTCTACAGCCTGACGATTGTTGTCAAGGTTGTCTTCATCCTGATTATTGTTGTCAGGGTTGTTTATATCGTGATAATTGTTGTCAAGATTGTCTACATCCTGATTATGGTTGTCAAGGTTGTCTGCATCCTGGTCATTGTTGTCAAGATTGTCTACATCCTGACGATTGTTGGCAAGATTGTCAACAACATGGTAATTGTTGTCAAGATTGTCTACAACCTGATCATTATTGTCAAGGTTGTCTATATCCTGATCATTGTTGTCAAGATTGTTTACATCCTGATCATTATTGTCAAGGTTGTCTATATCCTGATCATTGTTGTCAAGATTGTTTACATCCTGATCATTGTCAACACCGTTTTCTTCGTGATCATAGTAGTCTACATCTAGATAATTGACGTCAATGTTATATGCATCCTGGTCGTGGTTGTCGAGGTTGTAGGCATCTGGTTCAATGTTGTCAAGGTTGTCTACAGCCTGTTCATCACTGTCAAAATTACCTTCATCCTGAAGGTTGTTGTAAAGGTTGTCTACACCCTGATCATTGTTGTTAGTATTGTCTATATCCTCACTCATGTCAGATTTATCTGAGACCTGATCCACGCTTTCTGCAGTCTGATTAACAACACAACGATTGTCTTCACGTTGAGTTATGTTGTCAAAGTCAACTGGAGCCGCATTCTGATCACTCACATCCAGGTTCTCTACATTACAATCAATATTGGAAAGCTTGTCTAGATACTGATCTTTGTCGTCAAGGTTTCCACACTCTGACCCATGAAGTTGTGAGGAAGCATATCCCTTGATCCAGCTTGATGAAGCTGTCTACACCATCAATGTTGCTGCAGCTGTCTTCATGAAGACCGTCTCCACCTTGATAATTGCTGTAGCAGTCATATAAATCTTGATCAATACAGTAAACACTATTTAGATCTTCATCATCGTTGTCAGGATTGCCCTCACTCTGGTTAGCAGTGTCAAAATTATCTATATGTTGATGCCAGTTGTCATCCATGCCTACACCATAACTCATGTTGTCTAAATTGTCTGCAGTTTGATCAATGTTCTTTACATAATGATGCAGATTGTGATCATTGACTTCGCCATGACCAATGTTGTCTAAGTTGTCTGCAGATTGATCAATGTTCTTTACATCCTGATGTAGATTGTGATCATTGTCTACATCCTGACCCATGTTGCCTAAGATGTTTGCAGTGTGATCAATGTTCTTTACATCCTGACGATTGTGATCATCGTCTACATCCTGACCAATGTTGTCTAAATTGTCTGCATCTTCACTGATGTTGACTATGTTGTTTACATCTTGTGGTAATGTTGTAGCCATTGTTTACATCACGATCAATGTTGTCTAAGTCATTTGCAATTTCATCAATATTGTCAATAATTTCTTCATTTTGTTCATTGCAGTTAAGGATTTCTGCATTTTGATCATTGTTGTCAAAGACCTCTGCATGATCATCATTGCTCTCAAGGCTATCTGCATTTTGATCATTTTTGTCAAGGATTTCTGCATTTTGATAGCTGCTGACAAAGATTTCTGCATTTTGATCATCAAGGCTTTCTGCATTTTGATCATTAATGTCAAGGATTTCTGCATTTTGATCATTGCTGACAAGGCTTTCTGCATTTTGATCATTGCAGCCAAGGCTTTCTACATTCTGAGCATTGCTGTCAAGGCTTTCTGCATTTTGATCATTGATGTCAAGGATTTCTACATTTTCAACATTGCTGACAAGGATTTCTACATTTTCATCATTGATGACAAAGAATTCTGCATTTTCATCATCACTGTCAAGGTTATCTGCACTTCGATTATTGGTGACACAGATGTCTGCATTTTGATCATTGCTGTCAGGGATTTTTGCATTCTGAGCATTGCTTATAAGGATTTCTGCATTTTCATCATTGCTGACAAAGGTTTCTGAATTATGATCGTTGCTGTTAGGGATTTTTGCATTTTGATCATTGCTGTCAAGGATTTTTGCACTTTCATCACTGGTAACAAGGATTTCTGCATTTTGCTCATTGCTAGCATGGAATTTTGGAGTGTGATCATTGCTGTCAAGGATTTCCTCATTTTGATCATTGCTGTCAAAGAATTCGCGAATCTGATCACTGCTATTTAGGATTTTTGCATTCTGACCATTGTGGACAAGGATTTTGCATTCTGATCACTGTTATCAGGGATTTCTGCACTTTGATCATTATGACCAAGGATTTCTGCTTTTTGATCACTACTGTCAAGGATTTCTGCTTTTTGATCACTGCTGGTAAGAAATTCTACCTTTTGATCACTGCTGGCAAGGATTTCTGACTTCTGATCACTGCTGTCAAGTATTTCTTCATTTCTATCATTGCTGTCAGGGATTTCTGTACCCTTATTTTTGCTGTCAAGGTTTCTGCAATATTGTAAAGACTACTTTCATCCTCACAAATACTGTAAAAACTACTTAAATCAATGTTGTTGTGGACCGTTTCATCCATATCTTCCCTGTTGGCATAATCATCAATGTGATCACCAATCCTGTCAAGGATAGGTTTGTTATCTTTGCATGATCATGGATCATGATAGGTTTGTTATCATGATCATTAATGTGATCACCAATGCTGTCAAGGGTAGGTTTGTTATCTTCGGCTGGCATGATCATGTGATCACCAATGTTGATCACCATCATCAATGTGATCTGTCAAGGGTAGGTTTGTTATCTTCTCGCTGTTGGCATAATCATCAATGTGATCACCAATGCTGTCAAGGGTAGGTTTGTTATCTTTGCTGTTGGCATGATCATCAATGTGATCATCAATGCTGTCAAGGGTAGGTTTGTTATCTTTCGCTGGGTATGATCATCAATGTGATCACCAATGCTGGCAAGGGTAGGCTTGTTATCTTCGCTTGGCATGATCATTAATGTGATCACCAATCCTGTCAAGGGTAGGTTTGTTATCTTCGCTGTTGGCATGATCATTAATGTGATCACCAATCCTGTCAAGGGTAGGTTTGTTATCTTCGCTGTTGGCATGATCATCAATGTGATCACCAATGCTGTCAAGGGTAGGTTTGTTATCTTCCCTGTTGGCATGATCATCAATGTGATCACTAATGCTGTCAAGGGTAGGTTTGTTATCTTTACCCTGATCAACATTGTCGCTATTGTCTCCATCCTGTTCATAATACCTAATGGTTTCTTCCGCAACAATGTTATGAAAATGCTGACTGTCATCCTTATCAATGATATTGACAACGCTAACGTCATCCTTATCAATGCTGTCAAGGTTGTCGCAATTGTTATGAATGTTAACATTGTCTTCATCTATGTGACTGATGTTGACACTGTCTTCATCCTTTTCAATGATGATAACATTGTCTTCCTCTGTATTAATGCTGTGAAAGGTGTTGTCTTCCTCCTTATCAATGATGATAACATTGTCTTCCTCTGTATTAATGCTGTGAAAGGTGTTGTCTTCCTCCTTATCAATGATGATAACATTGTCTTCCTCTGTATAAATGCTGTAAAGGTGTTGTCTTCCTCCTTATCAATGATGATAACATTGTCTTCATCTGTATTAATGCTGTAAAAGGTGTTGTCTTCCTCCTTATCAATGATGATAACATTGTCTTCATCTGTATTAATGCTCAAAAAGTTTCTTTCATCCTTATCACTGATGCGAACATTGTCTTCATCCTTATCAATGGTGGTAATGTAGTCTTCATCCTTATCAGTGCTGACAATGTTGTTTTCATCCTTATCACTGATGCTAACATTGTCTTCAGCCTTATCAATGGTGGTAATGTAGTCTTCATCCTTATCAGTGCTGACAATGTTGTTTTCATCCTTATCAATAATTTTAACATTTCCCTCATCTGTATTAATGCTGTAAGAGTTGTTGTCTTCATCCTTTTCGATGATATTCACATTGTCTGTGCTGTCAAGGTTGTTTTCATCCTTATCAATGATATTAACATTGCCTGCATTTGAATCAATGTGAAAATTGTCTTCCTCCTTTTCAATGGTGTTAACATTGCTGTTGGGGTATCAATGGTGGAAAATCTGTCTCCATCCTTATTGATAATGTTGACATTGACATTGTCTCTATCAATGATGTAAAAGTTGTCTTCATAGTAATTCCTGCTGTCAAGGTTGTCCTCATGCTTATCAATGATGTTAACATTGTCTTCATCCATATCAATGCTGCAAAAGTTGTTTTCCTCCTTTCAATGATGTTAACATTGTCTTCATCCATATCAATGCTGCAAAAATGATTGTTTTCCTCAATGCTTTGTTTTCAATGATGTTAACATTGTTTTCATCTTCATCCGTGCTGTCAACGTTGTTTTCATCTTTATCAGTGATTTTCACATTGCCTTCATCCGATCAATACTGTAAAAGATGTTAGCTTCATCCTCATCTATGATGATAACACTGTTTTCATCTGTATCAATGATGTGAAAGTTGTCATCATCCTTATCAATGATGTTAACATTGTCTTCACCTCTGTCAACGATGTAATATTTGTCTTCATCATTATCAGTGCTGTCAAAGTTGTCCTCATGACTATCAATGATGTCAACAATGTCTTCATCTGTCTCAATGCTGTTTATATCACACCCATTCTTATCAGTGCTGTTTAGATTGTCTTCGTCTATACCAATGATGTAAAAATTGTCTTCAACTATATCAATGCTGTAAAAGCTGTTATCGTCCTCGTTCTCAATACTGTGATGGCTGTCATCCTCCTTATCAATACTGTGTGAGCTATCTTCAACCACATCTATACTATTTAGGTCGTCTTCAACTTGATCTCTGCTGTGTACACCTTGACCACAGTTTTCTCCTGTATTCTCTTTCCGTTTAATGTTCTTTTGACCTTCAATATTACAACCACAGTCATTGCTGGCTGCACTGATGGTGGCACCGTCATGTCCATTCCAGATGCCCACTTGATCATGAACGTGAACAGTACGGTCATTTATATCCTCATAATAATAATCATCATCAGAGACAGAATCACGTTCCTTCTCAAGATCGCGTCTGGCGATACTGTTACCGTTCCCACAGTGTGCACAAGGACTATCTAGGATGGCTTCAAGCTCGTTAATGAATTTGGTGACGGCAACAGGGCTGTTTTCATCTTCAACATTTGCAAGTCTCTTTCTTATTCCTTCAGAAATACCTTCATCACAGTCATTTTGGGTCATCAATCCAATATTGCTGCACGCTTCACTGAAGACATTGGTCCCATTACACAGTTCTGTGTGATCAATTTCTTTACAGGTTTACACTGAAGTTCCATAGAAGACTTTAGTAAACTGACATCATGTGGCATCTTATTGTCACCTAAAGTACCGACATTGGTCAAGCGATTTTCATCACATCAGTGATGTGATAACGTCATTTCTCCATTCATCAATATTCCTCTGAGCAATCTCATCTCCATCAACATGTCTGCATGTACTGATGATACCTGCACTGACATCTAAAGCTGTGTTAATTGTGCTACCTTGGGTCCCTTCATCTTCAATTGCATTATCATCAATGTCATTTTGGATTATTTGCTCTTCGTTTTCACAAGTGTTCATTTGAGATAATTCATCGTTGAAAAGATACTTGTTGGCACTCATTTGAATATTCTCATTTTCAGCTGTGTGTTGAGAAGAGTTCCCTTGGGTTACATCATTTCCAAATTCAGCAGTGTTCCCTTCTGTGATCTCATCACCAAAGAAGTATTCACAGGTGTTCTCTTGGATAGTCTCTTCTTCCTCTGCATGTTTTTCAATAAGGTGTTGAGTCTCCAGAAATTCACTTGGGTCTTCATCGTCATTATTTTCTTGCATGATAGCTTCAAGTACACATTCCTTAAAGACTGTTTGATCGGCTACATAATCATATGCTTCCACAAGAATTGTGTTGTCCAATATGTCATTCTCAACACAGAATTTCTCAGTTGTGAAGAGAGTTTTCACATCCTCACAGCCCCCGCTTACTGACAAATTCTACAGCTGTCTCTTCTCCATAAGCATGTTCATGGTGACTATCCTGAAGAGGTTCTTCAGTATGGCCACACAACCCCACGCTCATAACCGCATCTCTGTCTCTTGTGATAGAATAGCCATTCTCAGTATGTGCATCTTCAGTGAGAGACACATCAGTGTCTAAGTCTTTTTCTTCCTGGTTAGAGCCCATGGTAAGATAATCTGAATCCTGACAGTCATCAAGGTTGCATTTTAGTTTGGAAGCTCTGGCCTTGCAGTTTAAGATGAATTCATTAAGCCCTTTGCTGCTCTTGTCATGTTTTATATCTTCTTTGTTACAATACTCACAAGTAACATCCTTCTTATTAGTGGTATCATCACATTCGGTCCTTATACCAATGACATTTGTAGCTGTGACAGGATGTATACAATTGTCCAAAGCATTGTCACTTTTGCCGATGCAAGCTTCAAGGAGGTAAAATAATTCCACTTTCAACTTCCTCAATAGAGTCTTTTTAGGTTCAAATCCTTTGAAATATTCTTCTGTTTCAGCAAGATTCTGATGGTCTTTCAACGAATCCTGCACAATATCAGAATCTTTGGGTATCAGTTGAAATCTGTAGTCAATTTTTGACTCTTTTGAGATATCAGTACAAAAACAAGAACTATCCAAGTCTATGAATGGCAGTTCATTCAACACATCATCTAACTCTCTCAAATGATCAAAAACAAATTTGAGTTTTCTGGCCACTTTCATAAATTCATTGGTACCATTTTCATTCAAAGTGTTTTTTATGGGGCTGTTTCTGTCTGCTTTTCCTATAGGTCCAAGTTCAACAGCCTCTGTTGTATTAACACTAGTGCCAGAATGGTCCCTACAATAAACATTGTCCTGTTTTCCAGTTTGATGTACTTTCCTCATACAGCTGACATCTCCTGTGTTATTTCTATGGCATGACCGTCCATTTGTGCATGGGATTCCTGTCTCAGAAAAGGCATCACACCATGAAACTGATTTTACAATGTCATGAGTGGTGTTACGACAATGACATATATGGGTTAAAGGGAAGGAAGCCGATGTGCTTTGGAGGTGAATGAAACAAAAACTTACCCAGCCTGGTGAAAAGTTTTTTGCTACTTGCAGCAGTGCCTGTGAAAAGATACAGATTGAATATGAGAACTTCATTGCTCTATTCGTTTGTCTAACTATGTGTTTGTAAGTAGATATCTACTGACTGTTCAAGTTTACCTCATTGGCTTATGGTGCATAAATATCTGTGTGTCAATTTATGTGTTGTTAAAGATACTAGTCACCAAACAATGTTACTCTGTAGTTTGTTGCTAATTTCTAGTATAAATGGTTTAACAATATAAAGTCAAGTCATTTTATGTGTTTATTGGAACCACATCTCAACATATTGAGGGGAAAAAACAAAAAACTTCTTCTTTCTCCTTTAACTTTGTCATTGCAGCTCAAAAATAAGGGAAAAAATGACTGGAGCGGTACCTAGTGGAAGGAAAGAAATACTATCGCTGATGTTAATGATGCAAAGAAAGATAAACAAAGCAATCATTTCACAAGACTGCCACTTTGAAGAAAAGAAATAATCTTATTTACGAGTACAAGCTAAAATAATCAAAAGTAGGCCTTACCTGTGTCTGGTTTTTCAATTTACGTTCGTTTTGAAAGGCCAGCGTGCTTGTTAGGACAGTGGCTGTGTATTTAAAGCACTGGCGAATAATCTCTACATCCTCATCATTGAACCTAGAGAACAGGAAAGAAAAGTGAGCCATTAGTCAAAAGCATTTGTCAGAAGAAAAAACCTGACACAAGTAAAAATCAAAACAAATCAAACATAAAATTACAAAAAGGAAACAACCTCTCTTTACAAGTCACATCGCTCACTTCATATTATAGAATGATTCCATAATTAAGTTTAAAATGTTCAATTTACTTGAGGAAAACACAGTAAAACAATCAAAGCTGTGAGAGATAGAAAGGTTATATTAATTTACTTTACATCAATTTATCAAATTATTTGATGTGCCATCAAACTATTGATGAATTAAGTCCCTTGATTAAAGAACTCTTAAAAAATGACCAACTTCTTTCAAGACATCCATAACTCCTTATTCAACATCTGCAATCTTTTTCTTCAAGCCCGATTTTTCTTTTTGAAAAATGTTCATCTCACCCGGCAATAATCAGTATGCTTTACAGCCATTCTCTTCTCTATCGTGTGTTTCATGTTTTTCATTTTTCTACAATGCTTCCCAATCCCTATCAAATATCCAGCCATATTCACTAGTCCACTATATGAAACACATAAAAAGAAATGTACTCATCTCAGCTACCCTTGGGGCCTTTTCATGTCAATATCCCTATGTGAGCTTTGATTATTAACTGTTTTATTTCTCTATGAGCACAGCAGAAGAAAACAGCTGTTCAATTGATAACAACAAGCCAACACTATATAGTATTTTAACACAACCAAGAACCAGGTTCCGATGTCAACATGATCAAGCCTGACATGAGCATTAATAAGTTTAGGCAAGAATGAAGAAGCACTTCTCTAGTCATAAAATGATTTTTAAAATCTCTCGGTTTACCCCTTCAGAAGACATGCCAAAATCAAAATCAATAAAACAAAACAATACCGAAAGGTCCTAAAATTAAACTTCAAAAAAGAAAAAAGGACAAATAGAACAAAACAGAATACGTCATATTTGCAAACCTTGTCGCTTCCTGGTCTGCTGTTACCCTCCTAGTAGCCCTCTAGTAGCCACTTTTTCTCATCATACGACTTGTTTCAACTTTGTTATTACCACTGCCTCCTAACTTATTTCTTTTTTAAACTAGCCATCTTTCAATTATTAAAATATAAAAAATATAAAAGGCAAGGAATACATTTTTCTTCTTCCCAAGTGAACAAAATCACCCATTCCTATTAACCCCGTGGTTGTTGTTTGTTTTGTTGTTTTTACCCATAAGATAATCTGTGACATTGGTGGCCGGGTGGTAAGGCTTCTGGACTTGGGATCATGAGGTCCCGGGCTCCAATCTTAATAAAGCTACTAGGTCCAATGTTGTGTTCTTTGGGAAAGACACTTAGCAACACACATTTTTCCCAATCGACCCACATGCAAATGGGTACAAGCACTAGACTTTGGGAGTAAAACCCTGCAACAGTTTAGCGTCCTGTCCAGGAGGTGAGCATTATCACCTGTTCCACCTCACGCTACTGAGACCGAGATAAGCTTCAACTTCTATGGGCGTTATGGCCTTGAAGGAACATAACTACGTTACTACCATAACATAAACCTACTCCTCTTGGTTCTGTTTATTAGCCAGGCAGGCCAGGGCCAGAAGCTCCTTGCTGTCAGCGACAGTGACTGGAACACACAGCAGGTTATTGATTGGTGAACCCACCACTTTTCCACTTCCTCTCGTCTGTCCTGTTACAACAAGACAGACAAAAGCAGATCATTAAGCATGTGAACTGGAATACACGCAGCAAAAAGGCTCATTCTTTTTTGTTTTTTTGTTTGTTTACATGTCCTTATCTTTGTTGTTTTTGTCATTCTTCTCACTCTGCTTATTTGACGAGAACCATTATTCACATACATAATCTTAGTAGTTTTGTGTTTCACATCTAGATAAATGAGATCCCTGAAAAAGAAAATATAACCAAAATGAAACTAATCATATCATTGTCTCTATCTCAACATGTGTAAGGTGTGAAAGTGTGTGCGTATGTGTGTGTTTCTGATTTAAGATTCTCAAATGAAATTAATAATATCATTGTGTCTATATCTCAACGTATGCAAGGTGTGTGCATGCGTTGCGTATGTGTGTGTGTGTGTGCGTGCATGTACGTGAGTGTATGTCTGTGTAAGTGTATTTTTCTGATTTAAGATTTTTAAATGAAACTAATAATATCATTGTGTCTATATCTCAACGTGTGTAAGGTGTGTGCATGCGTGTGTGTGTGTGTGTGTGTGTGTGTGTGTGTGTGTGTGTGTGTGTGCATGTATGTGAGTGTATGTCTGTGTAAGTCTGATTTAAGATTCTTAAATGAAACTAATCATATCATTGTCTCTATCTCTCAATGTGTGTAAGGTGTGAGAGTGTGTGTGTGTGTGGGGGGGGCAAAGAAAGAGAGGGGAGACAGAGAGAGAGAGAGAGAGAGAGAGAGACAGAGAGAGAGAGAGAGAGAGAGAGAGAGAGAGAGAGAGAGAGAGAGAGAGAGAGAGAGAGAGAGAGAGAGAGAGAGAGAGAGAGAGAGAGAGGGAGAGAGAGAGAGGGTGGGGAAGACAGAAAGGGAGTCAAAGAAAGAGTGAGAGACAGAGAGTGAGAGAGACAGACACACAAACAGACATGGACTGAGATTGACACAGACCAAGAGATAGAGAGAGAAAAAACAAACCTCTGGTATGTCAGCCCATGTTAAAGGTTGTTTTGTTTCCAAAGCATGAGCAAATGCACTTGAGGGTCCCTGAAACAGGAGAAAATTAAACATTATCCTTCACATTAAAAACAAAAGGGACAAAAGAACTATAAAAAAAATAAAAGGAACTCAAAGCCAGAGAACTAAGAATATATCTAAATTTTCTTTCAAATTATCATCAGCATGAGTATAACAAATCACCATGGAAAAATCTTAAGAGGCAGCAAAACTTTGAAGAAACAGCCCACTTTTTTCATGCACTGAAGGAAATACCATAATCAACATAAATCAATTGCAATGGATACCTTTGAAATAATATAGAGCCAGAAATGAAATAAATATTTTCTTTAAGGCTATAAATAGCCAGCTGTTTATTCAATTAGATCAGCTTAAACTTAACACAAGTACAAGAACTACCAGATCAGGCGGTCAAACATACATGGCTCCATCTTCAAACATTGATTGTCACCTGCACTCATTTCGCCCTAATACAGTAAGGCTGTGGAATTGACTGTCAACAGAAATAAAACTCAGCAGTAGCATTAAAGACTTCAAAAATAGAATTAAACACATCACTTTAAAATCAAAATTGGATTGACAGTATAGGGTTAAATTAAAATATGCGCCCTGACAGTAATACTTAAGAATTGCGTTGGTCAGCTTTTGTGAAGAAGAAGAAGTCTTACCTCAAATCGTATTTCCTCTTGCAAGGCTGTGCTGCCAATAGCCTGCAAAAAAAGGACACACATACGATGTGAATTAGAACAATGACACTTGAAAAAAAATGCCAGCATCAACAATCCAGTGGCAGACATCTTATTTGTCAAGAATGTAAGAGCACTGAGTGGAATTGGTGGCTAGTGTTTAAGTTGTCGGAGTCGAGATCATGAGGTCCTGGTTTCAAATCCTAGTAATGCTAGATCTGAGGCATTTCCCATGGAAAGACACAACATGCACTTTCCAAACTCACCCAGGTGCAAACGGGTACCAGCACCAGCTTCTTGGGAATAAAATCTGCGACAGACCCAACGTCATATCAAGAAGGTGATCATTACCACCTGAACGGCTTCACGCTATAGAAACTCCAGCTCTTGAAGGAACTTTATTTTAATAAGAACATTGGTTCGAATCCTTGTTTGGTTAGGTCTTCAGTTTTTCCATGGGAAAATACAGTCCTTTCCTTACTTACTCTACCAAAGTGTAAATGGGAATCAGCTATAGATGAAACGTAAAGCCTGTGAAAGACAGACATTATGGGGTTATTTATTAATGCTTGTTTGAATTAATGTTACAAAGGCTAGGATAGACTATGGTCTTATGGACATGTAGTCCTTGAGGCAACATTATCTTTTTCTTTATTTTTCTTCTTTCTTGTTGTTGTTGAAAATTCTTTAGTTGGTTTCTTCTTTCAATTATTTCAAAAGATCCAAGTCTTGATAATGGTGTTAAATATTCAATTGTACACATTGTTACTAGAGAAGTTTAAATTTTAAATATATGCAACAACACTGAAAACAGTAACAATAGCATGGAAAAGACATAAGTTATCACAAAGGATGTCTTTGGAAAAAAGCAACAAATTTTCTTTTTTGACAACAAGGAAGCTGATAGATGTTAATGTAACCAATTTACAAGGGGCACTGAAACCTAATCTTAAAAACAAGACAAATTACAATGCAAAGTCTGACTATGTGTAATTTGCTGGGTTCATGTCTTACTGCACAGAGTTTGTCTGCATTCAGCCATGTTAAATTTTAGTTTTACCTGACAAAAGAGTTCCTGAGTTTCTGGCACGACTAACAGTAAAAATCCGCATTCTGCTCTTTGTATGGTGCTGCAGCTGAAATGAATACAAAACAGACGTTTTGTTCTGGGCATGTCATGGAATCAGATGTTCCGCTAAATTGTGAAAATATGTCAAGCTAAATTGTGAATATATGTCAAGCTAGATTGTGAATATATGTCACAATGAAAAACACATGCTGTAGGGCAAGCTACAGAACCTTACTTTTACAAGCATACCTTTATGAAATATCTAAGAAGCAGGTACTCAATCTTATTCTTTGTTTGTTTATTGAAACAGGTACTGGAAAATATGTGGCATTGGTGGCCAAGTGGTTAGGCTGCCAGACTTGGGATAATGAGGACCCGGGTTCTAATTCTAGCAAAGTTAGATTCGATTTTATGTTCCTTGGAAAAGACATTTAACATGTACTTTCCCGCTTGACCCATATGCAAAATGGGTACAAGCACTAGCTTGGGAGTAAAAACCTGCATTAGACTAGTGTCCTGTTCCGTAGGTGATTATTATCACCTACTGTGCTCCAGGTTATAGAAACGGGGATAAGCTCTGGTTCTATGGGTCATATTGGCCTTGAAGGGTCTTTAACTTTACTGAGTTAAAAATCTGAAGGCAAAGCACAAGACTTGACTCTAAATAAGACAGGATAACTCATTTCTGAATCATGCCATGAAAAAAGAATTAAGAAAAACTCCAACAAATATCCAGATGCAGGATGTATGAATGGGGATGCAAGGCATCTTACGATGGTTTGAGGTGATTTTGTTTTAGCTATGAATACTTACATATCTTACAACTTTTCTTTCCAGATTGACAGCATCTTGATCATTCAAATCGCCTATTGAAAAGAAAGAAAAACAGTCTTTAGCATAGCACTGAAGACAATGGTTAGGGCATGATACAAAAAAAGTAAATTCACGGGATGATGATATGAGAGAGAGAGAGAGAGAGAGAGAGAGAGAGAGAGAGAGAGAGAGAGAGAGAGAGAGAGAGAGAGAGAGAGAGAGAGAGAGAGAGAGAGAGAGAGAGAGAGAGAGAGAGAGAGAGAGAGAAGAGAAAGAGGGGAGGAAGGGAGAGAAGGAGGGAGATAGGGAAGGAAAGGAGGTGTTTAGATGGGGAGTGGGAGGGAGGAAGGGATAGACAGACAGATAGCTAGGCAGTCATGACAGATAGACCGCAGGAGGGAGTGAATGTTACAACAAAGAAGGATGGACATTTCTCAGATGGCTATCGTCTTCTGTTGTGTGATGCTGTAAAAAGACGACAAGCCATGTTGTTGAGATTGTGTTTAAAGAAATTTACAGCGTTTTTCTGCTCGTTTATCCATGTTCACCATCAGCTGTAATTTCAAAATTGACAAATGCAGGATAACAGCCCATTAAACTCCTGAGAGAATATTTATCTTAGATGGACCCCTGTGTATAGAGCACACAGTTTTATCACACATTAGCAAAGAATTCACAGCCATAGGCGCAAACAGCGTGGTTCCGTTGTTACGTTTGTACTCTTAGGAAAGTTTCCTCACTTTACTTATGTTTAATGCCATTTTATCGATATGAAATTTCCCTGTTTCTCAAATCGGAGATGAAAAGACATAAAGATATTACGGAAAAAGAACTCTCAAGAGGACATAAAAAAAAACCCACAATCTACTTGAAAAATGATTATGTCTTGAACAAAATGTACTCCCTGATCCTGAGAACGCCTCCATCCCACGCCCCTCCCACCTCCAGAAGCTAAGAGAGTTGAGTTAGAATTATTATTACAAGCTTTTCACGGGGGAAAAAAAATATACGTCAATCAATAGAGGAAAATTTGGTCAGAACCATCATAATCATGATGATCTGATGACACAGCAAAGAAGACAAATGTGCCAAGGAAGAAATCAGTTCATTCCTTAATGATGTCATTTTAGACGTAAACACACAAACACACACCCACACAACACATCGATCTAACAAGTCCTGTAATTGACACGTGTCGAATGAAAGGAAGCCCTGGGGGCTTGAGTCGCATCGACCTGTCCGTTTCGTTTGTTTTAGGGTTTGATGGTTTTGTTTTAGATGGAAACAAAATCGTAGAGAGGAGGAGGAGGAGGAGGAACGAGGAGGAGGAGGAGGAGGAGGAGTTCGAAAAAAGGGGAAGAGGAAGAGTAGGAAGAAGATGAGGAAGAGGACGAAGAGTTGGAGAAGGAGATGGGTATCTTATTTATTCCGCTCTCCTCCTCCAACTCGTAACACTGTCTTTATTTAAAAAATATTTTTTAGACTGAAGCAACCGCGAGGAAAGTAGTATGAGGAGGAGGAGAGGAAGAAGAGAAGACGGACATCTCACTTCTCCCTCCTCCTTTCGACTAACACCGCCCTCATTCAATCTACCAGCAACATCGGGGATCTTCTTTCCAGCTGACAGGTGTCTGGTAGTTTCTGACAACCGCAAATCTTAACATATCTTTTTTTTCTTTTCTTTCTTTGTTGTCTTTTGGTAGCAGCACCTCTCCACCGCTGCCCCCCCCCACTTCATCACGGCCCCCTTTCATCACGGGCTTTGTTTCCTTATATTAAAATATGAGCCAGTCCCTAGAAGTAAGACCTCAAAGTGTGTGTGTGTGTGTGTGTGTGTGTGTGTGTTCGTTTACAGAGTATGTATTAAATATACAAGCATATCAAAACTACTTGCAGGCATTCATGTAAATATACACAAAATAATAATATCTTTTTTTTACTTACACACACATACAAATAAGTAATGCATGTGCTTATAAACACAAATATCAATATTCTTTTAACCACCCTCCCCAAACAAAAACAACCCCAGGGAAAAACGACAAAAAAACTTAGCTAAAACAAAATCCTTCAATAAATATGCACACACAGACCTGCACAACTGTAATAACGCACACAGAACACATAATAATACACGTGTTCATATCATACGCACACAATTAGACGTAAACACACACACACACACACACACACACACATATGAAGAAGAGAGAGAGAGAGAGAGAGGGGGAGGGGAGGGAGAGAGAGAGAGAGAGAGAGAGAGAGAGAGAGAGAGAGAGAGAGAGAGAGAGAGAGAGAGAGAGAGAGAGAGAGAGAGAGAGAGAGAGAGAGAGAGAGAGAGAGAGAGAGACGCAAACAAACCTACACACACGTAATCGTCTTTATATTTTGCCTGAGACAAATAAACACAAATGTGGGGAGTAAGTCTGCAGCTTGTGTGAGAATGCACCGGCTCACAAAGGCAAGCCAAAAGCAACATTCCACAATGGACTAAATCAATCAAGGCGAGGATTTGTAGTAAGAACGGGTCGGACGTCATTGATTTTTGCTGAGCTTTTTCATCAGATGAAAATCAATAGACAGGAGATGCAAATATTAGCTCGTATTGAACAGTGCCATTAGAAAAGTATGCGCTGATGAGGAATAGGTGTGTCTTAAACGCGTGGGTATTCTTCAAATGTATCTCTGCTAATTAAAAAGCGGGGCTGTGGCGTGTTTGGTTAACGGTAAAGACAAGCAAGCAAAGTGTTGACATCCTGTTCATCTCATTAATTTTGGACAGGAAGTTGAAAGGTGTAAAGCAAAGACAAATATCTTGACATATTTAAAATTAGTTATTTCTTGCATCATGAAAAACAGCAATCGTGAAAGAAAAAACATTTTCCATAGAAAAAGTATGTTTCAGAGAAACATTGACTTGTTCAGTAGTCCTTCACAAAGTATTTTATTGACAAGGGGTATTCAATTGAAAAGACAATTTACAATCCTCAACGTAAACAGTTTAAAAATGAATTCTCCACTCACCAGTCATAGAGGTTTCTTCTAGGGACGAATCTTTAACGGCTGTTAGCAATTGCTCTCATTATGATTGAAGAACAAAAATCATCGACTTTCTAGGCAATGTTTTCATGATATATCTAGAAAAAAAGGAATTTGATATAGATCGATATAGGAGTAAGACAGGGTTGTAACCGGAAGGGTGGAAGGGGATCCTCGTTCCTCGTAACGGGTCCTTATCACCCATTTTCGACCATCAAATTGAAATGTGATCAGTTCAGCAAAGTTTCGTGCATCCTTAAAACAATTCAAGAAAATGAATATTTATTTCAACGTAGGCCTTTCCTTATGTTTATAGTGCAAGCTCAAACCAGTAAATAATCAATGCTTTCATTTGCTGATGATTTAGTTCTGTTTGAAAATCAGAAAGGGACCTCCAGGTCAAATATCAACATAATGAATAATGAATTAAATAAAAGAGAATGAGAGTAAATGCAAAAGAAAACCAAAACAATGCTAGTAACTAGGGAAGCTAAAACACAAAATCTTAAATTAGGCAGGAGAATTTAGAACAAGTTCAAAGCTACACTTACTTAGGAGTAATGATTAACTCAGAGGGAAAACTAAGAGAAGAAATCAGCCAGAGAATCCAAAAGGCAAGTGCAATATATGAACCATCTAGGAAAGGCATTTGTAGGTAAACAAGAATTGTCAACAAAAACCAAAATGGCAGTATACAACACAGTTTATTGTCCTACTCTCCTATATGGCAGTGAAACCTGGACCTTAGACAGCAGGGAATACAGTAGAGTGCAGGCAGCCGAAATGAAATATCTAAGAAGAGTAGTAGGGAAAACTAAAAGAGACAAAATCAGAAACACAACAATAAGAGATCAAACCAAAGCAGATAGCATAAAAACTAAGATAGAAATGAAATCAACTGAGATGGTTTGGGCATGTAAACAGAATGAATGACAATAGAATAGCAAAATCAGTATACAGTGCTAAAACTCAAGGTAAAAGACCAAAAGGCAGACCTCGGAGAAATTTTATTTTTAACGGAAGGAAAAAAAGAATAGACTAGCTGTCAGGACAGGACAGCCTGGAGAAAGATCATCTCGGGCATCTGAACCCGTACACCGGAAGGTAGAATGGGAACTGATAAAGAAAGAAAAGAAAGTTATAGCCATCAATGATTTGTTATATTTGACATGTGGAGTTAGGACACATATTTGAAAAAGGAAGGGAGAGATCCGTCGGTGAAAGGGTAAACGTTGAAGTGTTTTAAGAATGGTTTTGAGATGTGGACAAAGTGTGGTAACGAGAGCTCCACTCACGGTTTATTATCAACGTTAGCGTGATTGTGACCGACTATTTCCTGACCCTCCACATTTCCTTGCATAGTTTTAACAAGCGGGTGGCGAGGGCGGATTACCCCATACACGGAAGCGCACATTATTTAGTCTTTAAAACCACATGAACAGTTTCCTTCTCAGCAGTTCAATCATTAAATGCCACCGGAACGTGTAGCAATAAATTCCAATGACACGTCATTGCCAGTCGTTACCCCATGCATTGGATTCTTCACGCATGCGTCAAGTTGGAGAGAGGAAAACAAATTATGATTTGTTTCTAACATGAACTTTGACGAATTCCAAGCTACCCGTTGTCTTTTCAAATTTGAAATCAGGCGTTGTTGCTTACTTTGCCTGATGAAATCCTGACTGTGTAAGTTTTCCCATAGATGGTACTACATTGTTCGAATGGACCTAAGTACTTGCACAATGATTATGATATTCTATTGTACCCATTTGTATCAACAGGAGGAGTAATGCATGCATATGCCCACGAAAGAATGTGTGTGTGTGTGTGTGTGTGTGTGTGTGTGTGCCTGCGTGCGTGCATGTATGAGCGGGTGTGTGTATGTGTTTTATGTGTATGCACTATGATGCCATTTTTCTATGAAGATAATAAGGACACCTTATGCTGACCGCGATTTCGTAGTTTGTTGCATTATATGGGTGGCACTCTTCACTACTGCGGGATCCTTCACACATGCACAAAGCACCTTCGAATTTATTTCTATCTTCGAAAGTGGAATATCCAGCGTGAAGAGGATCAGAGGGTGGAATTCATCGGAGAAAGCCAAGATGAACGTTTACATCTCATGCCGGCCAAGCGAGAAAAGCGGAGTGCTTTATGATCACCATTCCAGCCCTGATAAAAACAGCAGACATGATAATATACAATGCGACTCGATCAATTTCATATCTCTTTCACGTCATATCTCTTTACTCGCCACTCGCTCTCTCCGTCTTGATCCAGTTAACATTTGAATGCAACTGAGAGAAAGTACATCGATGCTGTATTCAGATTATGGAAATCGACGGGGGAACGCAGGACAGTCGATAGAGCAAAAGTACGGAAGTAAACAATATTATACCATTCAACAGTTGATAGAGAACGGCACAGAGGCGAGAGAGATCGACAAACGTATTCAATTAAATATTCAATCATGATCCCTCCTATGCGCACACTGGCCTGCCGAACATAAACTTGCAAACAGGACATCCACCCCATGCAGTCAACCAGCCAATGAAACGATCGATGATGGTCAAAATAATTGAGTTTCAATGCTTGGGCATGACTGCCTTGAAGGCCTCAGCCTCGTCCTGGTCCACGGCCTTGGATGTCATATGAACGACTGACGGCCATCGATGCCAATCAAGCTGTCACCGTCATCCTACAGGCTGGCAATTTCGCAAAATCCGCTAACGAGACTACAATTTTATCATTGTCTTCGCGTGGCTGGTTTCATTAGCTCACGTCTATCACAGGCAGAATTTCGAGGGTTGGGTACGCTTGATGAAATCCCCCCCCCCCAAGACTGCCTTCGCGGAAAGCAACTTCGAACATTCTTTGCTTTCCTTTAAAAATGTGTATTCTTGTCCTCCTAAATAAGTGTTAGGCACAGTATACCTAAGATCATACAGGTCGGATATTACGTGAAAAACCGTCCGTTAAATATTTCATACGAAGTACCGAAGATTGATAAATAGGCACCGAAATTTGATAAATTAGATGTTAGCCTTCTAGCTCTAAGCCTATTTCATCCTATTTCTTACCCTAAAGCACAAAACAGTAAATGCTCACTGAGATGGGGAAATGTCAAATCCAGAGGAGCTCCACCACGACGTTTCCTCGATCACTTTCTTATCAAATCAAGCAGCGTTTTCGAACTGGAAACTGGGGCGTTTAAAAAATAATTGACTGTGATTAAGGTTACAGCGAATTTTAGTCACGCAAGTCCTTGACATGAGGCACCGGTAGCTCAGTTGGTAGAGCATTTGACTACCACCCAAGATTTCCAGTCCGTACACATTTTTCTGGCCCTCCTGTCGGCCCAGCAGCGAAATGGGTAGCTATGTCTGTGCAGACTCGGCGAAAGTAAAGACGTTGTGGAAAGCAATGCAAAACTACCGTTCCACACTATGCCGTATGCCTAGAAAAATCAGGACTCTACTCCTGATTTTCATACGCTTAACTCTGATTGTGGGACTTACTCACTCCGAAAGAGAGATTAAAAGAAAATAGAATCTGCGGAAATGTGGTTCTACCTACAGACGCCGCTTGAGAATAAACAGGAAAGAGAGAAGAACACACGAAAGTATACCAAAAAGAGCTCTACATTACCGGACAACTCATGAACAAAATAAAGACAAAGGAATCTCTCCTTTGGACATGCCTGCCTGCAAAAAATAAATGCACGCTGGTGAATTATATACTGCAGGGAAAGGTAGAAAGCAAAAGAGGAAGAGGAAGGCCGAAAAGTAGTATATTCTGACGACATCAAAGAATGGACCAGACGGAACTGTATGCACATTTTCACCACCGCGGAGAGAAGAGAGACTGGAGAGATGAGAGAGAGAGTCTAAGGGCGATGCGACCAGCAAACGTAATAAACGACATTGGGTAGTAAGTACGTTGTTCTGTGTTAAACGAAACTATCTTCTACCAACAAAGATTGCTAGTTGGGTTTTGTTAGTTTAACACCGGCAAATAAACACTACAGGTGTAAACCTGTGCACACTCTTCTTCATTTTGACAGGTGCTTTCGCACTGTCAACTAAACAGTTTAGTTGATGTCGAGTCGTTGTCGTGTCGAGCACATTTACCTTACCGCACTAGGACTAAACTGTCGAACGACTTTCATTACCTACTTGTCCTTTTTGTCTTTTTGTCTTTATTTGAATAGTCCCGTAGGGATTTATTATATAACAATGGCTTTTTTTCGATAAGTGAAATCAAAGTTTCCACCCAGTTGACATCTACGTCCATTTTTGTCGGTGTACAGTATAGGAAGATAATGTGATACAGATACTTGACGATACGACACACAATGAACTTAGATCTACATGTTGACAGGGGATGCATTGGCGCGCTTGGCAAAACAAGCACACAGACAATAGTGAACAACATACTGACATGCACACATTCTATTAATCTTATTTTTTTAAAATTAAATTTTGAAACTTCGTTATTCGTCATAATATGCTATTCTGCTCGCGTAGACTTTATTAATTTGAGGTCGCTGAATCCAAATATGTAATCAGATTTTCTCTACGACAATGTCCAGCCGAGTTATGGCCATACAAACGTGGCCATACCTGGGCTAGCCAGCGCCTCTCCGCCAGCCCATCCTTTCACATCCGGTGGTGCCAACTTGTGCTGTCGAGTCGTGTTTGGGTAGTGCGGTAGGCCTCTATAATTTTCCCCTATCACAGAACTGCGTTCGACAGTTGTGTTGAGCACGGTTTGTGGCTTGGCACAGACTTTCCGGACAGAACAGTTTGGTTTTTGTAGTGCAGAAGGCTCTTCTTATTTTGATTATCCACAGATGGCCCAAAGACAGGACAAAACTGTTTAGTTGATAGTGCGGTACCGGCCTAAGTTCATTGTGTGTCGTATCGTCAAGTATCTGTATCACATTCACTTCCTATACTGTACACCGACAAAAATGGACGTAGATGTCAACTGGGTGGAAACTTTGATTTCACTTATCGAAAAAAAGCCATTGTTATATAATAAATCCCTACGGGACTATTCAAATAAAGACAAAAAGGACAAGGCATGGACTGAAATTTTCGAGCATGTCATTCCTGACTGGGGAGATTTGACTGAGGAAGCCAAAAGAATGAAAGGTAAGTAAATCTCAATCTCTCTCTCTCTCTCTCTCTCTCTCTCTCTCTCTCTCTCTCTCTCTCTCTCTCTCTCTCTCTCTCTCTCTCTCTCTCTCTCTCTCTCTCTCTCTCTCTCTCTCTCTCTCTCTCTCTCTCTCTCTCTCTCTCTCTCTCTCCCTCCCTCTCTCTCTCTCTCTCTCTCTCTCTCTCTCTCTCTCTCTCTCTCTCTCCTCTCCTCTCCCTCCCTCCCTCTCTCTCTCTCTCTCTCTCTCTCTCTCTCTCTCTCTCTCTCTCTCTCTTCCTTCTTCTCTTCCACTCCATCTTTTGACTATCATTCTGTTTAGCACATTCCACGGTAACGAATATGACGTTTAGAAGCTAATTCTCAAACTAAAAGAAGACACAACTTCATGAATTGCAGTTTATTCTAAACTTTCAATGCATAACAGCAATAATGAATAAAACATGAGAATTCGTTAAAAAAAAAAAAAAAAAAAAAAAAAAAAGGTAAAAAAGTTGATCATACTCATTTGCAAACAAATAAAATTGTAATTGATGTGACTGAAAATGCCCCTGGGTTTTTCACTTACGATTAGAAATGATAATATAAACTCTGTTAAATTGTGAGTCAATTAGATTAAACCAGGTAGATCATCTTACTTTTCCCCGAAAAGCCTGGAAATGACCTGAGTTGTTGACTAACAAACAAAATCTCTCTCAGTCTCACTCCCTCCCTTTCCTTTCCTCCCTCCGTCCCACCTGTCTCCTCCTTCCATTCTTCCCTATCTTTAATCATGTGTTTCTGTGTTTTGGTTTGTTTGCTAGGGGTATATTTTTATTTGGGGTGTTTCTTTTTTCTTTTCTTTCTTTTATTTTTTTTTCAAAATTCAGTTTTTCGATGCAGTCAGCTACTTGAACTATTTTCATTATGTTAAAGTGATAAAACTAGTAAGAATTATATATATATACAGGCGAGAGACTAGATTTTGTCATATTGCCAAGACACTGATCCTTCTGGAGAGGTGAAATATTGAGTAAAATATTCCCTTTTTGACACTGCTGATGCAGGAGAGCGCACACGGTAATGATCTATTCCCTGCATTGGACATTCAAACAGTACGCCGTCGAAGGAAACTCCATCTCTCTGTCTTACACAATTGTGTAATACGCAGCATGCTTTAATGATGTTGTTGCAAAAGTCAGGATTGACATTTATGGGACCATGGAAAATTCTCCACTTATTTGCCAGAATCCCGAAGGCACATTCTACCATTCTTCTCGCACGAGTGAGGCGGTAATTGAAAATTCTCTTTGCTTGCGTAAGGTTCTTTCTAGCGTAAGGACGGAGAACGTGTTCTGAAAGCGCAAATGCTTCATCACCAACTAGTACAAATGGCATTTCAGGACCATCAACATCTCCTGGTAGTTTGTCGTTTGCAGGCAGTTTTAATTGACCCCTCTCAAGCCTCTGACCAAAGTTTGATTTCTTAAAAGCATATGAGTCGCTACAACTTCCAAATGAGCCAATGTCAACTAATAAAAAAACAGTAATTTGCGTCCACAACACCCAGCAGCACAATCGAAAAGAAACTCTTGTAGTTGAAGAACAAACTTCAGTGTTGTTCGGCTGACAAATTCGAATGTGCTTTCCGTCTACAGCACCGATACAGTTCGGAAACTGTGTCTTCTGATAAAAATCATTGGCAGTTCTCAGCCACGAATCTTCGTCCATCTCTGGCATACAAACTGGTACGAGGTATGTCCACAGTTTTTCAGTGACATCCTTGATTATTTCACGAATTGTTTCAATGCCAAGGAGGTATTCATAGTGAAGTGATACCATGCTGCATCCTGTCGCTAGATATCTGAAATAGACTAAGGTACCGGTATAGATAAGTTCGATAACTCTTTCAAGTCTTTTTATGAATTAATGCTTAAGTTATATTCATATTATGCAAGAATCAAATGAATGTGCCTTCGGGATTCTGGCAACTCAATGTTATCTTTCCATTTCTTTCAGGCAAAGAGATTCAACAAAGATGGACAAATTTACGCTCCTGCTTTCAACGGGAGCTAAGGGAACAGAAAAAGGCGCGTTCGGACAGGCAGCCAAAAAACGCAGAAAATACATTTATTTTGATCAACTGCTGTTCCTCCTTCCCGTGCTTGACGAAAGAGAAACAGAATCCAATCTGGAGGCCCCGGAAAGTTGCCCTGATGAAGATGACAACGTCACCGATTGTCAGGTCGATGGTGCAGACCTGATGCCATGCCGTCCCCCTCCCAGCTCTGTTCGCCAAAAGAAAAGACACGTTTCTTACGAACAATCTTTGCTTGACATCTTAAAAGAGAAAAAGGACCAAGCTGAAGAAATCGACGAGGATAAAAGTTTTGTTCTGAGTCTGGTGCCGGCGTTGAAACGACTGAGTGTGGGAAAAAAAGTTTCAGGTAAAGATGGAGCTCATGGGAGTTTTACACAGGCACACAATGCAAACTCCTTCAAGTTCCTTGCAAGTTCCATCATACCAGACATATTCGGGGTCAACAGCTTCAGCTACTAGTGTTGACGTCAACAACTAACCTTATCATCCTATTTCCGTTCAAAGATCATTCACGCCATCTCCATCGCCATCATCAATTTCTGCCCAGTCAATCAATATCTTTAATGACCGTTCCCCTCAATCTGAATTCTTTATGCACCATTAAGTGGCGCTAACTCCTGCTTTTTTCCCATTGCAGCGTCCCAGCTGTCATATCACAATACCGTAGCAATAAATGCATCATTACTTTGAGACATGTTTTTGTGTATCTTGTATGTGTTGTATATTGTATGTATGTATATATGTATGTATGTATGTATGTATGTATGTATGTATGTATGTATGTATGTATGTATGTATGTATGTATGTATGTATATATGTATGCATGTATGTTTGTATGTGTGTGTGTGTGTGTGAAGTTAGGTATGCATGCGTGGATGTATGGATGGATGAACTGATGGATGCGTATGTCCATGTTTGGGACATTAATGTTTTCTTATGTCTGGTTTATTTGTAACGTTTTCAGAACCAAACTGACGTGTGACCACTGAGTCAGGTACCTATCAAAATTGGCAATTGCATTTTAAAGTGGATACATGAAGTCAAATATGCAATGTACAACAAACCAACACACTATGGCACTAACTCTTACTTACCTCAGTGTCACAGACAATCGTTCCTCTGGCGGTACACTTTTTCTGAAGCTTGTATCTTGGAAAGTGATTGAAGGCCCAACGAGTCTAAGAAGATCATCGAAACTTTCTTTACTCATTCGATAATACCCGAAGAATTTTTGCGGGTAACATCTCAGGTCCTCATATAAACAATGAAATTGCCCCTTTAACAATCTTGCACTGATGATGGGGTGAACCCAGAAACGCTTTCTGGGTTTCTTTTTCCTCAAAGAAATGAGAAGAGCACAAACACATGCAACTTCTTCTACATCCATGCTCAAATAAAACACACCTCGCAATAAAAGTAGATAATGAAAGTCGTTCGACAGTTTAGTCCTAGTGCGGTAAGGTAAATGTGCTCGACACGACAACGACTCGACATCGACTAAACTGTTTAGTTGACAGTGACAGTGCGGTAGTAGCCTAAAATCTTTCAGAACTGACTGTTTGACGATTTGCTTTAATATGATGCATCAAAAACAAAACAAAAAAGACCTGTACATTTACGTAAATATATTCTATCTTACATCTTCGAATCGCAAAGTTTACAATAAGACGAATAACGATAACAGATTTTTTGACGATGGTGATATGTAAAAAAAACGCCGTTTCCCCTCAAATTGGTTGATCTACCAATTCTTTAAAACATTCGTGTATGGACTGAAACGTTCAGAAATTAACTCAAAGCACATAATGCGATGATACAGGAGCGCCAATAAGGATATCTCATAATTGTTCTAGTTTTCATCGGTAAACGAGAAAACAATGCATTATTTGTTCTGTTTCATTGGACTTTACACCGTCCACTATAAGCGGTCATGTCGGGGTGAAGGGGAAATAGCGATGTTAAAGAGACATAGAAGAGTGAGAGGAAAAAAGTAGGGCGCACTAGTAGCTCTCGCCAAGCGCCTAAGAATAATTTAAAAAAAGAAGACCTTCTGTCTATTCTTTCAGAAAAATCAATATAATATACCCATTGACGAAGATTTCGTCTAAAAAGATTTGTTTTTAAACAAAAGAAGAAGAAAAGGGGGTTGGGGGGGAGGAGGATTGGGTTGGAATTCAGTCCACAACTAATGAGATATATCAGAATCTCTCCTTGACCAAGATGTTTAAAAGCAGATGCCTGCTGACATTAATATTCAAATGCGGATCATGCTGGTTCTTATTGAATTATATATACTTATATACTTACTGCACAGCTGTATCAATGAAACCAGTCTGTTAGCGGGTGCCGGGCAATTCTCCAAGGTCATGTGACTTTTAATCACCTCGTATGTCACGGAGACCTGGGCGTGTTGATGGAACGATGGAATGCGACGTTGATGTGCAGAAAAGAGAGAAAAGGGCGACGGGGTGACAACGGAGAGAAATCAATAACATACCAAGGCAAATTAGGTAATGAAGCACTATCAATGACTACATACACCACGACCCACTTTGGTTTTGTTTTGTTTGACTGCAATTCACCCCGTCCACCATATGATTATACGGCGATCTCAGGGCAAATCGAGAGCAAATAACAAGCTGAAAGAAAAACGTAAAAGGATGAAAGGAAAGATGTGAGATCTATCAAGCACCCGCCTACCCGTCCACCCACGATTCAATAACCTACATGGCAAGTACTCAAATAGACAATAACAATAATAACAATAATAATAATAATAATAATAATAATAATAATAATAATAATAATAATAATAATAATAATAATAACAATAACAATAATAATAATAATAATAATAAATAATCATCATAATAATAATAATAATAATAATAATAATAATAATAATAATAATAATAATAATAATAATAATAATAATAATAATAATAATGAAAATAATAATAATAATAAAAAAAATAATAATAATAATAATAATAATAATAATAATGTCAGGACAGGGCAGCCTGGAGAAAGGTCATTTCGGGCATCTAAACTCATACACTCGAAGGTAGAATGGGAGCTGATAAATATATAGTACAATAATAATAATAATAATAATTATATTAATAATAATATAATAATAAGGATAATAATAATAATATTAATAATAATAATAATAATAATATTAATAATAATAATAATACTAACAATAATAGTATTGTCAGTAAGGACTAATGATATGATCAAGTCTGCCGACATAAATTCTAGAAACCTGGTTAGTTCCTCATAAAGATAGAAAAATGGATTTATAGTCCCTATCCCGGCACACGTGCAGGCTGACCATCATTTACTCACTCCCCCCACCCCCCAGCAGACCATTTCATTCAAAGTCCTCAATTGCATGGGGAATCATACAGTATAGCAGCCTGTTAGGTGCTTCGTACTACCATGCTGACAAGATCTCTCTCTCTCTCTCTCTCTCTCTCTCTCTCTCTCTCTCTCTCTCTCTCTCTCTCTCTCTCTCTCTCTCTCTCTCTCTCTCTCTTACCTATAGCCGGGTTCTCATTCACATCTAAATCAAAAAGAGGAAAGTAGAGTTAAGTACTTTTCCAACGTGTGTCCTCTTCCCTCCCCTTATCCGATACAAAAGGTAAAACCTATTTAGAGTACAGACGGTAGGACACGTTACTCCCCTATTCCCCTCTCAACCCTATACATGAAAGGGTAAAAAAAATAAATTGCTCATTGAAAGCAACGTCCTTGTAAGAAAAAGCTTGAATTCCTTTCGCACTATCGTATTTTATCTAATCAAAGTCCTCGAGATTGTCAGAGCACGTAAAAAGCTAATCATGAAAAGGAGATGTACACGGATGAGAACCTTAAAATAAAAGAAGAAGAAAAAAAGATTGCTGCAGGTTACACATAACTGACATTCAGAACAAATCAGGAAAATATTCAAACTTCTTCAGACTGCATGAAGGTGTAAGTT